>JAOXYD010071173.1:0-26262 GCA_028565735.1 Pinacopodium congolense | reverse complement strand
CAGCCCAGACCACCCGCCTACAGATATTGTCCGCTTTGGGCCTGTATCTTGGGCCAGTAAGCCGGTATCTTATCTGTAGGCGGGTGGTCTGGGCTGTTACATGATGAGATACTCTCTTGATCTTAAGTTCAACTTCCACAAGGTCAAAATTTGAGGTTCTAATCATACAATGTAGAAAGTACCTACAACTATTAGAAAACAATCAAGTGCTTATGCTAAATAACTTACAAACATAAATACATAGAAATTTAAAATAAAAAAGAAAGATTTGGTTAAAGAAATAACTCTAAGTTATCATAGTATTACTAATAAATCCCTAGTAATATGGCCAAAAATTTGGTTACACGAGTCTTAATTTAAAATTACCTACTTATATTCCTTACAATTCTAGGTAAGTACACCTATCGTTATTATAGTATATTAGTGAGTTGAGTATCATTCCTAAGAAGATTTTTAGCAAGTACAAGTCTAAACTATTAAATTATTAATTAAACTAAAAATTAATTGACTATGGAATTAAATAGTAAAATTAAATTAAACTAAAGTAATAACTAACAATCAAATTAGACTAACTTAAGGAATTAAAGATCAAGAACAATTCAATTGGGTTCTTGTATCTAGTAGGAATTTTCTAGGACTTTTCTTATAGTAAGAAAATTTAACCAATCTATTCCAATTATTTCACTACTAAAAAATCTAATTATGCAATGCAAATATAGATAATTTGCTTAGAAACAATTACATTAAATTAAAATCAAAGTGACAATATTGTACAATAGAAATTCCTTAAATGTCCCCATCTAAATAATAAAAGCAGTTAAATAAAAAACAACATAAATAAAATTAAAGAGTGTTCAAAACTAGACAATAAGAATGCTCATAAAAATGATTGCTTCTTCTTCTTCAAGACTTTTCGCTCCTTTGTCCATTAATCCATCGTCTTTCACTCCTTAAAATACAACTTGATAGACTCTTCTTAATGTTCACACCTACTTTAAAACCTAAATATAAATGCATGTTTGTATCCCCTTTTTGTGATGTCTTTCTAAATTATTTTTTGTGTTAGATCCTTTTAGGGTTAGATAACCCTAATGAATAAGATTTATGGTAATTGTTTCTATATTAGTGTCAAATTTGTCACTTTCACTAAGCTCTTTAGGGACTAAAATGGCATTTAAAGTTAAACAAGATGACTTCATTTCTTAGGGCCATTTATCTTTTGTCTTGCTTCAACACAACAACGATAATATCTAAAATCATAGCGGTGCCACTGTTTCTCCACATTAATCTTCTGTGTTCTGCAGTATACTACAACGATGGTCTTCATAAAGCCTATAATGACGTTGTTGCTTAAAACCATTTTGCTCCTAAAAACTACTTTTTTGTTCACTTGATCTTTTAAATGTGAAATGTATCTACACTTCACAAAAAGGGATCATTAAGAGTCTGAATTAGCAAATAATGGGTAAAATTCAAATGATAACACACCAATGAACATATAAAATTTCCTCATTATTAATGATAAATCAACCTTGCTTCTAATGGTTTTTTATGTTTGATGCTTTAGAAAAATAGGTGTGTTGAAAATGTGCTTACAAGATGTATTTTGGAGCCTTAGGGATTAAGTGAAGCTTACGAAGATTTAAGGATAAAGGCTGAAGTTGAAGATCATGATGGAATTTTAATAGGTTATATGTTGTAATTTTTAATATAATCTTATCTTTGTCATTTCATTATATTTAAAGGGTTCAAGTCATGCACATTACATTTATAATTAGTGTTTATGCCTATCGGTTGTATTATTAAGAGGAATTATATGGGAAATTGCTTTCAAATAATCTTTTTGATACATAAAAAAAAATTTAAAATTTTTTTATGAGTATGTGTTTTAAAGAAAGTTTTGAAAATGTTAGAAATTGTTTTAGGGTGATCTAGATATGATTGAGTGTGTTAAACTAAGTTTAAAAACTAGTTTGTATAAGGATTGATCGATCAGTGGTGATTGATTAGTCATTGGTTAACCAATGTGTTTAACTAGTTCAAGTTTGTGCCATTTGGGCATAGACTAGTCGCTTAAACTTTACTATTTGATTAAAGCTTTTTATAAAAAGGTATAAATGACTAGTTTTCAACGATAAAATGAAATTGTATGATTTTTAATGACATTCAATGACTATAAAAGGCTAGTAAGCTAATTTTTTACCTATAAATAGATGCATTGGGGCGTGTATTAAGCATCCAAGTGTAGAAAAATACAAGTGCAATTAATTTAAGGTATTTTGAGTCTTTATTTGTGAATTATGATGTTGTCTTGATAAGTTTTTTTATGCATTCATCTAAGTGCATTGGCAGCCCTTTTAAACAATTGAGTGAATCAAAAAATAACCTTTCGAAATATATTTTTTGGGTTTGCTGATTGTTATAAGGGTAATAAGGTATTGGAGAGTGGACGTAGATATATATTGTACCGAATTGTTATAAATTAATTTATGCCCTTCTTTTCTTTTCTCTTTTATTTTTCAAGTTTATTTTATTTCACACTATTTTATTATATATAGTTTATTGAATTGTTTATAATTTTATAATTTCTTAATTGGATTAAGAGAGTAGGTTTAATTAGGTATAAGAAACAAGAAAATTTTACTCACCTAATTCTTCCCTTTATGTGTCTTTTAAGAATCAACAATTACTTAGTGTCAAAATTCCCTTAAATTTTTCTTACATTAAACCAATTTATTTATTTATTATAAATTATTTTCTCTAAAAATAAAATATAATCATGCATAGCAAATATAGATAATTTATTAGAAAATAATTTTATTAAATTGAAAGAAAATTTTATTCTTGTACAATAGAATCTGAAAAGTCTTTCGATCTAGATAATGGAAACATTTAATTCAAGAACAACATGAATAAAATTAAAATACTTAAAAAATAGGGAAAGAGAAAGCTCACAAAAATGATGCTCCTTCTTCTCTAAGACTATTGACTTTTTTTTTCCACCAATCCAGTCACCTTGATTCCTTAAAGTACAATCCAATAGAATTCTTTTTCTCTTTACATCATAGCATCCAAAACCTAATAAAAATTTGAATGAGGGGAATCCTTAGCTGATAGATTTCTTATCCTTTTATACTTGAATTCCTATTAAGGTTGAAAACCCTAATTACTAGAGTTTTGCAGGGATTTTTTTCAAACTAATTTCAAATTCTCTTTTTAATCATTAGCTTCTAAAGACAACATCAGTATTACATATATGGAACAATGGTGCCATTGTTTTTTTTTTCCATGACTCAAATGATGGTGTTTAGGGGATAAAGGGCATCATTATACATTGCCTAGGATATGATGACCATGCCATTTACTCATTCACTCCTTATAAAGTATAAAGTTGTCATATTCCATTAATTTCTATTCATCAAGTTCATTTAATTGGAGTTTTCGCTTATCACCTACAAGAGTATAATCAACACTGAGAGACTTAATTGTCCAATATGTTGTATGCTCTTGTTTAATAGATAAATGAGAAGGTTTCTCATAAATCAACTGAAAAGAGGGCATGTCTATTGATGTTTTATAAGCTGTCTTATAGGGCCATAAAGTATCATCTAATTTATCAATCAAATCCTTCTTAGCATGCTTCACATTCTTTTCCAATATTTGTTTTAAGTCCCCATCATCACTTCCACTTGGCTACTATTTTGAGGGTGTAAGGGATAGTAATTTTGTGTGTAACATTATAAAATATAAAGACCTTTTCAAGCTGTAAGTGGTAGCAACCCTATGTGTAACAATATAACATCTAAAGACTTCTTCAAGCTAGGTATTATAAAAGTATATTCCCTTATCACTTATAATGGCTTTAGGTATACCAAAATATGAAAAGAAATTCAACTACAACTCAAGCATCATTAGTCGGTAAAGTTTGTGCTTCTGCCCATTTAAACTTGTAATTAAAAATCACTAGGATGTATTTATTATCAAATGAAGTTGGAACCAAGGAAATAAATAGCCCAAACATGAAACCCTTCATATACAACAAATAGTTTGAGGCATTTCATTCTGGCAAGAAACATTATTGGCCCTTTGGTATTTATTACAATATGTAACATACCTTTAGGTGTCTTGGAATATAGTAGGTTAATAGAAACCTAATTCAAAGACTTTTTAAAAGGTTTTATTAGCAGTAAAATGACCTCTAGTAGCACTTGAATGTTAGTGCTCTAAAATATCTTTTACTTCCAAATGTGGAGGACATCTCCTAATAACATTGTCCACAAAAATTTTAAACAAATAAGGATCTTCCCAAAAGTAATATTAAACATCAAAAAAGAATTTATTCCTATACTGATCAGACAAACCTTTTAGTACAACACTTATAACCAAATAATTCAAAAAAAATTGGAAACTAAGAAACCTTACTTGCCTTTACATCAAATGTGTACAAACGCTCACTAGGGAAGCAGTTATTGATCTTTTCATTGTATGTGTCGTTTAAATGTAGATTCTTAAGGCTAGATAGGTAATTTGCTACCAGGTACTCAACTCCTTTTTATCCTTAATCTCTATATCAAATTCCTATAACAACAAATTTACCAAACTAGCCTTGGTTTGGCATTAATTTTACTTAATAAATATTGTAAAGAAAATTGATCTATATATACTATAATCTTAGACAAAATCATATAAGATCAAGACTTATCAAAGGCATAAATTACAGTTAATAATTTTTTGTTTTTTATTATATAATTTTTTTGCTCATTATTCAAACCTTTATTAGGATAGTAAATTGGTTGAAAGTTCTTATCCTTTATTTATTTAAGTATGGCTCTCACTACAAAATTACTTACATCACATATTAGTTTAAATGACAAATTCCAATATGGGACTACCATTATTAGAGTATGAGTCAATTTGTTTTTTAAGATATTAAAAGCAATCAAACACTCGTCAAAGAAATTAAAAGGAATATCTTTTTTAAGAAATTTAGTTAAAGGATGAGTAATTTTGAAAAAATCTTTAATACTACAATAAATACCCGTATGTCTAAGAAAATACTAATTGTTTTAATTAAAAAGGGAGGTGGTTTCTCAAGTTTCTCAATCTTAGCCCTATCTACCTCTAACCCTTTGTATGAAACTTTATGTCCAAGTGCTATACCCATTGTATTATAAAGTGGCACTTCTCCTAATTTAACACTAGATTAGTTTCTTCATAATATTTTAACACTCTTTCTAATTATAAAATTATGAATAAAAAATCACCAAAAACAAAAAATTTGTCTATAAATACCTCTATAATGTCCTCCATTATATCTTTTTAGTGGCATTATTCAACTTCTAATGGTCTATGCACACTCTCTATTCAGTGATAATCCTTATTAGGATAAGCTTATTCTTCTTTTTAGGTACCACAGTTATTCTTCCTTTTATCATAATAACCTACATAAGGCCCACCTAAGAACTATTGGAAATAGGCTAAATAACTCTTACATCTAGGAGTTTAATTATCTCAGGCTTTACAACATCTTTCATATTCAGGTTAAGCCTCTTATATTGTTACAAAACTAATTTGTTGCTTTTCTCTATTAAGATCTTGTGAGCGTAAAAGGATGGACTAATGCCTTTAATGTTCGATATCTTCCATGTAATGGTTTTATTATGCTTTCCTAGGATACGCAACAACTTCTCCTTATATTTTCAAATTCATAGCTATGATCATGGGAAGCTTTGAATTGTCTCCTAGAAATGCATATTCAAGATGATCTGGAAGTTTCTTCAACTCCAAAACTAGTGGCTCTTCAATAAAGTCCTTTAATCTCCTTTATATGCTTTTATCTATCTCCTCAAACTTTGTTTCTTGCACCACCAATTCACTTACTTAAAATCAATTTTCTTGCTCATCTATCAAAGGATTTCCTCATTTAACACCCTCTCTTTGCTCCAAACTTATTAGTAAGAGATATTGAAAAATAAGTCCATAAAATAGCATGTATCATTTGTAAGAGAATATTTCATGGTTTCATATATTTTGAATATCACTTCTTCATCTTCTACCCTTAAGATTGACTTTCTTCATGTACATTTATTATGCTTTAGCAGTAGCTAGAAAAGGTTGTCCTAAATCAATGGTATGATTATATCCTTATCCATATCCAAAATCACAAAATCTATACGAATATGAACTTATCAACCTTAATGAAGATGTCTTCTCTAATGCTTTTAGGATATTTTACTGATTTCTTAACTAATTGAATGCTCGTGTGATTCATTTAGGTTTGTCCAAATCTAATTTCTTAAATATTTTATGAAGCATAAAATTTATATTAACACCTAAATCAAGTTTGATCACCGCTTGGGATAACTTAGTAAAAAAGTTCTTACTTAAATATTTCCAATCAATTAAGACCGCTAAGTTAAGGAATGATAACTTGCATTTATATAAATGGATGGTGAGACATTATATAGAATGTAGAAAAGATATAAACACTTATTTAAAAGATGCCCACATTATGAATTACACACCTAATTGCAAGTGCAGAAATTGTATACTGGGTTAAACAGTGTTATCAAATAGGTGAAAAGTACATCAATCAAGGGAACACTAAATAGTAGTACTTTCGAAGTACCCTAAGACTTGATTGAGAAAATGACTATGAAAAATTATGAGCTACTATCAGTGGTTATCTAGTATAAGTAGGCCCATAAAGGCAATAGGAATTCATAAAGAAAATGTTATATCTGAAATCAATGGTGGTCTAGGGACTTTAACCACTACTTTCCATAATTCCGCAAAGAAAATGGAAAGAATCTCAATATATGGCATCATCTGAAGCTCTATTGACCTTAAATGTATCACATGTCTCTAGAAAATTTGTAATATGAGCATTAGGGTCTTCATCTAGCAAACCATAAAATTGAACAAATTGTTGTACCATCTAGATGATGTTAGGCTTGATATGGAAATTGTTTGTATCTATTAATGATCTCACGATACTTGACTATGCCTATATATAGATATTTTCGCATAGTTAAACATAAACCTTAGTCTATTTTCCTAAATCATATCTACCAAATTTTACAGTCTTGACTCCACTTTCCCTTTTTGCCTAAGCCTTTCTCTAAGAACTCTTAAAGGTAATCTATTAATTTTAAGATCAATTTGATAAGATCATACGTTGAACTTCTAGTCATACATTGTAAAATGCACCTACAATCAATAGAAAACAATCAAGTGTATAATTTGCAAAATAAAAAAATAAAAAATGAAAACTAAAATAAAAATGGTTAAAGTAATAATCCTAAACTCTCCCAATATCACAAACAATCTTAGCAGCAACACAAAAAACTTAATTATATGAGTTTTAATTCTAAATTCAACCTACTTCTATATCTTTCAACTTTTAGACAGGTACATCTAAAATTATGCAGTATCTAATTGACTTGAATATCATTTAAATAAGGATCTTTATTGAGCACTAGTCTAAATCATTAAATTATAATTTAACCTATTAAACAATTGATTATAAAATTAAATACTAAAATTAAATCTAAATTACTAATCTAACTAATCAAATAGACTAAGTTATGTGAAGAAGGATAAGAATACAATTAGGTTAGGTTACCTAATTTCAAAATTCTCTTTTTTTGTATTAAGAAATTTTTACTTATTCAACCCAACTTATTTTCTCTAATAGTAAAATCTAATCACGCATAGTAAACATAGATGATTTACTAAAAAATAATTTTATTGGATTAAAAGCAAACTTCATTCATATATAATAGAATCTATAAAGTCTTCCTATCTAGATAATGGAAACAATTAATTCAAGATTGAAATGAATATAACTAAAAAGTGCTAAGAAAGTAAAGAAAAAGAAAGTTTATAAAAATTATGCTCTTTGTACTCCAAGACATTTAGCTTTTCCATCTACCAATTTAGTTACTTTGATTCTTTGAAAAATAACTAATGAAATTCTTCTTCTCTTCACACCTTAGTAGTCAAAAATATAATAATAACTTAAATGAGACGAAACCCTAATTGATAGATTTCTTATCCTTTTATACTTGAGTTCTCTTTAGGGTTGGAAAACCCTAATTACTATAGTTTTTTTTTTGGATTTTGTTTCAAATTAGTTTCGCATTATTATATAGGACTATTATTTATTTTTCTTTCTCTATGACCTAAATGATAATGTCTTAAGGGTGGGGGTAAACGACATCATTTGTGTGGCCGTTGTTCTTTTGATTTGTCTCTTCGAAATTAGAATGGAATCGTTATTAAAGTGCATTTTGCTTTTGTCCTGTTGTTTAAGATTACTCCTTTTCCCGTATTTGAGCTCTAAAATGCAATATTTATATGCAAATTTATAGAAAAGCTCATCAGTAGACTTAAATAGCCCTAAGATGGGTAAACATCTTAGTAAATATATACAATTTATCCATTATCATTAGTTCAAATTTGGGGTAGCAAGCTCTTTTAGAATTTGATTTTTAGCTATTTTTTCGTCTTCTTTTATTTCAGGAGCAAACTTATGTTTTTGTAGTTTTTTTTTTTTTTGGCTTTCCTCCTTAAACTTCATATAATTCTAATCCTATCTTCAAGTTAAATTACAAATTACCTTACTTCAAAGATTTAGTACCGAGCATACAAAACTAAGAACTCCCTAATAATAATAAAAACGTCAAAAATTTGATGTGTTGTGAGAGTATGGATTATTCCCATTAAGAGTTCCTATTTAGTTAGTCATTACCTACAAATAAACCTCTGAGGGGAGGAGGGAGAGAGAAGGTTTCAAATGAATAAAGAACTATTAATTGAAATTATAATATAAAATTTAATAATTAAATTAAAACAATCAATTAATAATCCTTAATTTAGGGTTACCTCCATTGTAGGAACATCAATTATTCATTGATACAAAGATTATCAATTTGTAATTCAAATATTTATTATGGAATTGAGTTATTATCTCTCCTTATAATTAGTTTAATAAAAAAATATGTAATCCAATTAACTTTTTTCTTTAAGAATAATAGATACGATTTAAATTTAATTAAACAATTGCATTAAATAAGAGAAAGATCTACGAAGTTAGAAAATATAAACATTCAAAGTTGTATTTAATCTAGTTAAATGTTCTTCTTATGGAATAAAAATTTCTAAATTAGCAAATTATTAAAGCTTAGTCACTACTCATATTAGAAAAATTAAATAATTACAGATTCAATTTCTAATCTAGCAATGGATAATTTGTAATTAACAAACTAATGCATGGATATAAAACAGTTATAAAGTATAAAAATAAAAAGAATAATTTAATATTTAATAAACAAATTGAATTCTAATAAAATTAAAACATCTTACAATCTATGGAGTTTCAATGCATCAGTTTTCTTCAACCAAGAATAAAAACTAAGCTACTAAAGACTATAAAAGCCAATGCTAATAAGAAAGAAAGAAGAAGAGAAGATAGTCTAAAAAAAAAACCCTCAAGAAAGCGTTCTCTTCCTATTTTCCCTATTCGAAATTATCTTGTGTCAACTTTCATCAATAAAAGGATTCCCCAAAATCAATTAATAATTATGCATTTAAAATTGGGAAAAAATAAAACTTGTAATTTTTTTATAAAAGAATTTTTAAAAATTTATTTCTTAAGTGAAATCTACCAACTGTTCTAGCCACCATACATGTCCACGCTTAATCAATAGTAATGTTTCTACCTACCTAGTGCGTTTTTCTTCTTCAAGTTAGAATTTTGTTTTTCCATTTTGTCTTTTCAAGAAATATTTTTTGGTCTAAAATTTTTTAAGCCTCCTTACTTGTAAAGGACATAATTTTATTAGATTGGACCTAATTTGCACACCAAAAGATAAAACTAAGAACTAAAATAATAATAATTGTAATGATTATCAATGCACCATTAAATGCTAAATTTTTAAAATATTAAACTTTTATATAATAATTAACTCATAATATAAAATTAAGGAATTACTATGCATTTTATGAAATTGAATGAGGAGAAGAAAATGAGATAACATTAGTGGCACATGATAAAGATACACACTTACTTTTATAATGATTTCATATTGAGAGTATGTAAGAATGTTGATTGGTTTAACGTGGTTTAGAGGATAAGGATTTGTTTCATGTGTTTGAGGAGCTTTTATATGAGTAAGATAAAATGATTTTTAAAATTAGCATCCTTTTTTAAATTGATACACATTTTTTAAGAAATGTTTTGCATGGATAATTTTCCCTTATGATAGAACTTTTGTTTTAGAAAAAGGGAGAGTTAGAAAGAATGTTTTTTTTCCCATAAGGAGTCTAGACATTCTTTCCATATGTTAACTTTGTAAAAGATTGATTTACGCCTTAACATGCTTTATTTTGATTGTTTAGCTCCTTAATTTTTTTATTACGCATAAATTTAGGGGGAGTACATCATTTAGTATGTTTCAAATGTATATTGCATGGTTCTAAGAAAAAAAGATTAGTGATATTAGATGACTTATACAGGAGGAGTTACTTTTAAAATGTTATTTATACTTATGAATTGTGTTTTAATGCATAATATGTGTAATATGTATTTATGATATATAATATGCATAATATGTGTTAATATATGTTTTTAATATGTAATGATGCATAATATGTTTTTTATGCATAATATATTTTAAATTTCCTTACATGCTTTATTACCCCACAATACATTGATGCATATATTTAAGGGGAGTTAAATTTTTTGTAATGCATGAATTAAAGGGAAGTGAGATTTACATGATGAATATATATGATATTTAGATTTCAGGAGAGAAATAATGAATTAGAAATATTTTTTGCATTATTAAAAGAATATCCTTGGAAATCATGTGAAATTAAGTATGTTTTTAAAATTTTGTGAATTATTTAATAACATTAATTTTATAACAATTGAATTTTTGTGACCCTTTTATAATAATTGGTATCTTTATGTAATTATGTTTGTTTTTAACTTTCTTGTAAACTCTTTCATAACAATAAAAGCAGTAAACATTTGGTAATTAGTATCTATTCACTTTTTCATTTTTTGTTTAAGGATAATCATATTTGTAGTACTAAACCTTTCACCATTCTCTCAATTGAGTCCTATACTTTTAAAACTTCCTATTGAAGTCCTATACCTATACGTATTAATCAAAGGCAGTCCTTATAGGATATAATGGAAAATTTGTGAAAGGTTTAGGATTTAATTAGAAATACTGTGAAAGGTTTAGTACTACAAATAGGGTTATCCCAGATATTTGTAGTCCTAAACCTTTCACAATATTTCTAATTAAATTATAAACCTTTCCTGATATTTTCAATTAAGTCCTATAAGGACTGCCTTTGATTAATCCGCATAAGTATAGGACTTAAATAGAAAGTTTCAAAGATATAAGACTCAATTAATAAAATGATAAAAGGTTTTGCGACTACAAATATGTTTAGCCCATTTTTTTATGATATGGGGGGAGAGAGATTGGTAATATTAAATGATGTATGGATTAAAGGAAAGCAATATTGTTTGTTTTATATATGTTATGAATTTTATGTTTTGTCATTATAAAAAAGGGAGTTAATTATTGAATTAAGGGAAATTCTAATCTAAATTTTAATAATGACAAGCATATTGATTACTAATAGTTTAATTTGTTATGATGTATTGACAAGATTAAAAAAAATGCATATTGTGGATGAATTTTATTGGAATCCAAAGTTGATGTTTCATTTACAAAGAAAATGATGATAGTAAAGCAAGCATTAAAATGAAAATCAAACAAAAGTTATAATCAATATCAAAGAAAAAAGTTGAATAAGTTTAGGTTTTCTAATTTTGTTTGTAAATCTTAACTTAATATTCCCAATGCTTTTAGAGATTCATATACATAAGTGCATTTCGTCTTTGCTTAACGATCAATTGTATGTTAGAAACTGCATTCTTATACAAATCGGTTTAAGTAGTAGACTTAGAAATTTTTGAAATACCTAATTGACTCCATCTTCTTTGACGTTATTGGAACTATTACATTTTAAAAAGCAAATCTGACTTCACACAAACTTTAAATACAAATTTAAATTTATTTTATAGTTAAGTAAAAGCACATTTATAATTTTCAACATTTCGTTAATTGTATGCATAAATGTATATTTGTAGATAATATTCAAATAATTATATTTGTTTACATACTTACACACATTAAAAAGAATCAATATCATTTTTTATCTTGATGCATCTAAGCTTGCCCATTTTATGTTCCATATCTATATGACACGTATATAATTATAGTTCATGATATTAACTTTTCAAATGGTTTCATCAATTCTATCGAAACGCCTACAATCTTAAAATATTCTGCGAAGCTTTTATATTTTATGAAAACTCTAAAATTTGTCCATTCATTGAATTCTATTGTTAATTTTCGTTTGACTTGCCATTTTTAAATACGTGACACTCAATTTGAACGACTATGATATAAGAGGTAAATTTAGGCATGTGTCAATAATTTCATATATTGATTTTTTTATATTCATGTAACATTACTTATAATAGAAATAAAATTATATTTAATATTTAATATATTAATTTTTATTAAAAGCAAAATCTGTTTTTTTATTAATAACAAAATTTAGTGTAATTATTAATTTTTAATAATATATCTATTAGTTTGATAAAATAGTAAATTAATTTTTAATGAATTTGTTTATTATATAATAATATTAATAAATAAAATAATCAATGTCTCATTTTCATTTATAAATCATATTTTTATAAATACTAATAATTAAGGGGATGTTTGGTAATATTTCCATTTTTTGTTTTGATTTTATGTTTTCTTAAATACAAAAACAAAAAAAAATCCATACACCATTATTTATAATATGTATTACCTCCAAACATTAAAATGGTGATATCTATACCATAAACCCTAATTCTATTAAATTTATATTACTTATATATCTCTATTATTTGTACATTGATGAGTCGTTGACGTCTCACATGTGGTAGGAGAGGTTGGCAAAGTTAGCTCTACAAATTGTTGATGTGATATTTTTATAATAAAAATTTATAAAACCATTTTCAATAAATTTAATTATTAAAATTTTATGATTGACCTGAATATTTTTCTTTTCCCTCTTTTTTAAAACCTGTTAATCATAATTCCTTAAGCATTTTTTTCTTTTCTTGATCAATTCTCGTTCTTCTTTTAATGGGTTTGAGGAGCTGTTGACGGGCCTTCCAAATTTAAGGTTGGGTTTGAGCAACTTCTACCTTTGGATGAAATTCTGGATTTCAATAGATGAAGAAATTAGTGATGGCATATTTTTACAAAAGTGAGAAAGGGGAATACCGGAGCTCTATTTGGTAAACCATAAAATTAAACTATGTTGTAATTTTGTCAATCTATTTTGTTACGTATATCATATTAACAACACATTAACACACAAATCACAAAAACTTAACGAAGTTCGGATTAAGGTACAAATATGGAAATAAACTGCATCTTTTCCTCAAGAAAAATTAATCAATACTGTATTAAATTTAATAGATTGATAAGACATAAATCAATCAGTACTAACATTAAGTATAGCAAAATAAAATAATAAAAAACCAATATGATAAGAAAAAATTTATCAATAATTATGGTTGAATAGTAAAATTAAAGTTTATTTTTTCACAAATATGAATTGTAATAAATATAAGAAATTGATCATATCACCCTTATAGTCTGCTAATTCTTAACCACATTCCTATGATACGGTTGTTCATGTATTCAAAAAATATCAAGTGATGAAGGTTAATGATAAAATTGAAATAGACGGATTGATTCAAAATTTTTACAAAATATAAAGATTTCATATAAGATTTTTAAGGTGCAATTGGTGACTTTTACTCTATAAAGAAAAGCCGAACATGCATACACATATATTTTTAAATATAATCTTATTAATACTAATGTATATATGTTTAAAAATGTAATATTATCTCTTACCATTAACAAAAACTCCATGTATTATCTTATTAAAATTAAAACATATATTATAAAAATTAAAGCATTACGTAAAAATAATTTTAATATATTACTTTACAAAATCAAACAAACTCAAAATCAAATTTAACTCATTTGGAAATTACCAACTCCCTTTAAATTGGTAACTCTCCCTAAACTTATGCATTACACAAAATTTTAAAAATTCTTACTATTCCCCCTCAGTAAAATATAATACTGCATACATCTCTATCTCTTTTTGGAATCGTCAAAAAGATAAAAATAAACAAACTTTAAGACAACTTAAATCTTAAAACTTAGTTCATAAATAAATATCATAAGCATAAAACAAGCATTAAAAATCACATAAAACTACTATCTATTATGCCTAACTTTCTTAAAAATATGAACCTTCTTCAACCAAAACTTCACCTAAAGGCATAAAGCAATCTTTAACATATGACCTCAAAATCAAAAATATCAATTGACATAAATACAACTTTTAATAGGTTGATCAAAAATTTTCACTTCTCCTAATCACATGCATTTTTAATTTTTAAAAGGAGTAATAAGGGGGTCAAAAACACCAAACGCACATCAAATGTCATGAACCAAAAATATGAAACTCCCCCTTTCATAAAAAGGATTTCAAAAAGATCCATTACTTCCCATTTTGTAAAAGCAACTTAATGTAAGATTTTAACAAGACTCAATTTCTTGAAGAAAATTCAAATAACTCCAAATTCTCAGCTATTAATGATAAAAGCAATGTTATGATCAAAGAACCCATCAAATGTCGTCAACAGTCATTTCAATAATTTCTTTACAGTATATATGATGTTTAAAAAGGATTTTAATGCATTATGAAGCTTTCAAACATTTTATAAGATCAAAATATCAAAATCATTAAACAATTTTGCAAAAACCTTCCATTAAAAGTACCAAGGCTCTCCCTTAAAGAAAATAATTATTCATATATGCAAATTTTAAACACATGAGAGAAACGGATGAACAAAATCAAAAATTATGAACAATGTTTTCAAAGGGGTCTAAAAATCTCTTCATAGTTCCTTATACAATTTTTAATGTGATGTAAAACTAACATGTCATCCACAAAACACCTAAGCAATTAAGAAGCACTCGAAGTGTTTTTTAACTATCACACAATTTTATCATATCACTAAAATTGATCTCAAAATAATCTAGACTCCTTTATTTATCATTCTAAAATAGCAATCATAATTTAAATATTCAAATCACATTTATTTCATTCTATAAAAAGGGTCAAGACATACCTCCCTTATCATACATAACCAAATTTAACTTCATTACTTCTTCCTTGGTTCAATAATACATCTTAGTGTTTTCCTCTTCTTATGGTCTTAAAGATACCCTTGAGAGACCTACACAACAAAATTAATATATCTTTGGTACTCATAACATCTTAGATCTTTGAATGTTAGTGGCATATCTTCATGATCATATGATGAAATATTCATATTCTTAATCCTATTATAACAACAACAACAAAAAGAACTACATGTCCATAATAGCCACAATAAGTGTAAAATATAAGATTATGTGTTCTATATGCACTTCTATAATCATTTATAGGTCTAAAACCATTATAAAAACATGGTTGAAAACTATGCCTAGATTGAGAAAATGATCTTCTATCATTAAACCTTTAAGGGACCTGTAGGTCTTATCTTTTGACTATACATAAATGCATGATATCTTTGCCTAGGTTGTAGCTTACTAATAGATGCATTTTGAATGAAGGTCATAACTGGGGATTTATCTTCTAAGTTCTTTCCTTTAACAAAAATTGTCTTTCTAGATGATGGCCCATTGTTATTACTATATCCTAAACTATATTTATCATTAGTAAATTTTTTAGCATGAAATATAGTTTCTAATTTTTCATTCCCCCTAATAATTTTTTGCAAGAGATTTTATGCCTTTCTTTAATGAAATATTTTCCTTTACTAAACTATCATTATCCTTATTTAGTAAATCAGTTCTTAACTAAGTCTTTCATTTTCTAATTTGTACTCATCTAACAATTTTAAAGATTCCTTATGTGTAGCATACAATTCTTTTTTCTTCCTATTTAATCCTTCTATATATTGTGAGACTTCTTTATAACAGCACTCAACACCATATTCGTTATTAATGTGATGAGAATGAAAGAAGATGCCTCATCGTGTGCCATAAAGCATATGTTTGCTATTTCTTTATTTTCAGAAATGCTTGATTTGGTCTATTTGATCTCTAATCCTTTCTTCTTCTTTGATTTGTTTTCCCTCTTTTACTTCTTTTCCTTCCTTTCCTTCCTTTCCTTCTTGTCCTTCTTCTATTCTTCTTTTTTTGGAGGTGTAGGCATTGTGATCTGAAATGACCTTTTTCACTGCATTCAAAATAGGCTATATTAGCTAATTTATTTTCAAAGAAATACTTACCTTCCTTTTAACGTATTAATGCCTTCCTCCTTATGAGTTTCTTTAGATTTCTTATCGTAAGAGCGACTTCTTCATTTTTGCTTCTATACGAGGATCCTTCAATTTTGCTTTCCTCCTCCCTTGAATCCTTAAACGCTATATTCTTCCTTTTGGGCACAGTTTCCTTTTCTTGAGTCTCCTTTAATCTCATTTCATATGTTAATGGTGAGTTAACAAGTTCTTCAAAGGGAAGAACATCGAGGTCCTTCACTTCTTGAATTATAGTCACGTTAGCCTTTTATGACTTCGATAAACACCTAAAATCTTCCTAGCAAACTCAACATGTGAATAATTCTTACTTAGACTCTTTAAAATAATAATGATATCAATAAAATGGGCATATAAAGTAAAGATATTTCATCATGCAACATTTTAAAAGGTTCATATTGATGAGTAACCATACTAATTTTATTTTCTTTTACTTGGTTTGTGTGCATTTTCTAGTGTATACTAAATATCTTATATAGTTTTGCACATAAAAACTCTATTGAATTCATTCATACTTAGTGCACAATATAAAATATACATAATTTTGTTATTTAGAGAGCCTAATTTCCTTTCTTCTTTATCCCAATCAACTTTTTTCTGAGGCATTAATTCATTTCTTACTAGTTTAGAAGGTAAAGGAGTCTTTTGTGAAACTATCAATTATAATTCTACTTTTTTGCCCATTAAATAACATTCCATCATAATCTTCCAATATAGGTAATTATTTCTATCAAATAAGGATGCATTATGTATATTTTATCCTTTTATACTAGTTGAGAAAGTAAAGTTATTTATCATGTGTGCCATATGATCTTTCCTCACAAATTTACTAGAATTTCACTTACGTGAGACCTACACGCTAATACTAATTGTTAGTCCTATTCACCACATAAGAGGAGATGAATTAGATAGCTTAAAATTCTCTAAGACAAATTCTTAATTCACTAAAAATTAAAAAAAACACTTAGGCAGAAATTGATTTGCAAAAATAGATAACTATATTAGCAATTGATAAAATCAATTCAATATGTCGAAATTTGCCAATAAATAACGTATATGTTAAACAAAAATATAGACATAATTTTTAGACAATAATAAACACAACGAATAAATTAAGATATAACTTATAAAATAAAAGTGTAAATGCAAAGGAGTAAGGGAAGAAAGAAACAAACGATTTATATTAGTCGAAAAATGTACACTTTCTCCTATGTTTAGTCCTTGACAAACCTTGTTGAATTTTTTTACTATCAATCAATACAAATATGTTTTTAGAAATTACAAAATCCTTTTTTTAAAGTTTAGGTTAAACTTCTCAACCCTTTTTATAGCTTGAGTAGAATATTTCCCCTCAATTATACTACCTCTAAAAAATACATTTGAAAGAAACACACTCAAGCTCAATTTAGTGTATCTAGAGACTCACAAAAACTTAAGGTGAATGTAGAAATTCATGCCTAAAAATTCCCTCAAAACAATTCAAAACCAAACTTTTCACATACAACCTTTAATGTGTAATCCCTTGTGTGACTGAAACTAAACACTTGGATTATAAAGACTAATACAGATCAACCTATTTATAACCCTAGGATCTCAAACTATTCGTTTATGATTGTTTCAAATGTTACATTTATTACCATTGAAAAATAGCCATTGTAAGGTAATTTTAGCTCTTTACAACAGTTTTATCATATTTTAATAGCTCTGTTAATGTATCGTCATTGTAGTCCACTTCAAGATAGGTCAACAATGGCATCATTATTCTCCTCTAGAATCATCATTATAGTCCTTGAAACACAAAAAATTTGTTTAAAACATTTCCAAACCAATTCAAGCTTATTCCAACATTATAACCTATTTTATAACTCACACACACTCTTAAAAACTTCTCAAAAATATTTTTAACTCATTAAAAGGATTATTAAAAGTACTTCATACAAAATTCCTCTTAATTTTGCATTCTATATGCATATTCTAATTTATGAATGTGTTATGTATGAATGAGCCTCATCAAATACCAAAATAAACTAAATGAATTTTACAATAAAACTTCCAAGTATTAACCTAAAGAAATTCTAATTTTGTCTTCCAAAACGCTTGAGTCTTAATTAATTCATCATAAACTCTTTCTTGATTTCAAAACTCCATATTCAAATTATTCCATGTGTTATCTTAAACACTTATCTTTCAATTACAATAAAATGTTAGTTGAAATATTGTTTTTATTTACCATCAAAATAAGGTGAATCACCTTTGGTTTTATAATCTACATGGTAGATTTTTTAAGTAAGTTTTTTAATTTACAATATAATATTTTAAAGTTTTTCACACTTTTTTGACATTATACACTATAATTAATGTCTCTATGTAATATTTTTTATTTATTTTTACATTTTTTTCATCATATTTAGAGATACTATTTCAATTTTCTACAATTAAATATATAAATATTCTTTTATATTTCTTCATGTAAAATAGTGTAAATTTTAAATCATTGTTATAATATTTTTCCTCATATCATATTTATTATTAAATGATTATTGGTAATTTTAAATAAAAATTAAGAATTACTAATTATCTACTAAATTTTTTTGACGATTTTATATTTGAAAATTTTTAATATTTAATTAGATATATAAAATCATTTAAAATTTAATTTGTATTTTAATATTTCGACTTTCCTTATAAAATATAACATTATGATTTCTTTTTACATTCATTATAAGAAACAATGATTTGCTCAAAGGGAGGATGAAAAAAACAGAAGCTTCTAAGCGTTGAAACTCTGACGATGATGCCTTGATTCACCACTGTTGTCATCTCTTCTTGCCTCTCTACATATCACCTTTCCTCTCCTCTATTCTCTCTTTAACCTTACTATCTCTTTTAATATAGCTCCTCGTTACTCCACTTGTTATTTCTATCCTCCAACTAGAGCACTGACTTTCCCTTCTCCCCCCTCCTCAGTTTACCCTTAGATTCCCCTCAACTTAGCCTTCAAAACCCCTTCCCCTTACTATTGAAATACCTAACCACTTTACAAATCTAGTTACAAATCTCTCCTTAATTCAACCAAATCTCCTAAACCTTAAACCTTCCCTGCCTATTTCTGCCAAAAATCCTCTCACAATCTCCACCAATCCTTAGTGGCCAATACTAAGTAAAAGCATCAACCCTGGCAAAGTGGGAAAAATAAGTGCTTCCTCATAAATTTTAGAATTTAGTCTTGGCAAACGCAGAAGAAAGATGTAATACTCCTATGAAAGTATAGTATCACCCCTAAATCTAGGAAAATGGCAACTTGTAGGTGGAAATTCCAAAGGATTTAGAGATTAAAGGAGTAAAGAAATTAAAGATCTACCTCGTAAGGTTTCTCCTAGAGAAGTGCCTAGTTTTTTCTATGGTGCAAATAAGATGAAAACTATGTAGGATTCTATCGATCTTTTGGAAATTCTTATCATAGATAATAATACTTTCTTATTCAGGTTCAATTCAACTGAGAACCTAAAGAGGGTTATGGAACTTAGTCCGTGACATATTTAGTAGAAATCTCAAAAGTAATGTTTAAAATGATATGAAGTTTAGAAATTAGCTACAAAAGAATAATATAAAACCCTAAAACATAATTAAAGATGAAAACATCTTTTTCACTCAAATAGAAATAAAAATAAAAAATATAATTATGTCATCTGTGTCACTCTTCTTTAATTGGGAAAAAACTCTTCCTTGAGTGTGTATGAACCTTTGGGTATAATGGAGTATTAGGGTTATGGAACCTAGATAAATCTAGTAGGTGAAAGTGTTGAAGATCACTATACTATCTGGAAAGTCTACTACATAAGTATTGTCATTAATCTTCTTTAATATTATATATGGCCCATACTTCTTTGGTTACAATTTACTGTAGATCCCTATAGGAAACTTTTTTTTGCATAGGAACACCATAACTTGACCCCCAATATTGAATGTCTCTAGTCGCCTATGTTTGTCAGTTGCTATTTTGTATCGCTAGCTTGGTGCTTCCGATTTTTGTTTTACCTCCTAGTGTAATATTACCGGTTGTTCAGTCATATGCTTGGCTAGAATGTTGGTTCCATCTCCTTTAGGTAGTTTCATCAAATCTAACATGTGCTGAGGTACCTTGGTATAGACAATAGAGAATGGTGATTTATTTGTTGCATTATGGATGGCATTATTACATGCGAAATCTGGTTGAGATAATGTTATGTCTCACTGCTTTGGCTTATCTCCACAAATGCTATGAATTAAGTTTTGCAAGGTTTTGTTGACAGTTTAATTTGTCCATCCGATTGTAGATGAGTCGTACTACTAAAGTTCAACGAAGAATCAAACAACTTCCATAATATTCACCAAAAATAACTAAGAAACTTATTATCACAGTCAAAGGTAATAGTTTTTGTACTCTGTGTAGGAGCATAACCTCCTTAAAGAACAACTTGGTAACTCCCAAAACATCTTAAGTCTTTCTATAAGGAATGAAGTGTGCTATTTTAGAAAATCTATCAATTACGACACATACAAATCAACCCCTCTTTGGGTCTGAGGCAATACCAAAATAAAATCCATAGGTAGATCTTCCCATATGTTGTCCGGTATAGGTAATGATATGTACAACCTCATATTTTTTAAATATTCCTTCTCTTTTAGCATGTAAAAAATCTCTTTATAAATTTCGTTACTTCTCTCCTTAACTGTGGGCAGAAAAATCGTTCTTTGACTATAGCCAATGTCTTATCACGCCCTAGGTGACTTGCTGGTCCTCCTCCATAGAAGTCTTAAATCACTTATTCTCTTAATTATGTTCTATGTATGCACAATTAATTCTTGTGCATTAGGTAACCATCATTTAAGTAAAATCAGTTAGATAGTTGACAACTTGAAACCTTTCCCCATATTTCTGTAAAATCTTTCTCATGCTCATAATTATCCTATAACTATTGAAACCCCAAAATCTTATTATTGAGGCTAAGTTATAGAGACGTCCTTCTACTTAAGTTGTTAGCAACTTTATTTTGTACTCCAAACTTATGTCTCAATTTCAAAGGGAACTTCTATAGGAATTGGCTCCATCTTGCATATATGTCACTGATAATTTACTTTTGACTGTTCAAGTATTTCAAAGCTTCATAATCTAAATATAATACGAATTCTTTGGCTACCAAATAGTGCCTATAGTTTTTAAGTACCAGCACCACCAAATAAGATTCTTTGTTATAAGTGTCCCACTTACTCCTGACATTATTAAGTTTTTTGTTAAAAAATGCAACTGATATTTTCTCTTGAGATATGACAGCTCCTATTCCCACTTCACTAGCATCAGAATTAACTTCGAATAGTTTTTCAAAATCTAGTAATGCTAAAATTGGTGTTGTATACAACTTTTTCTTTAACAAGTTGAAACTGTTATCTGCTTCCTCCCCCTATTAGAACCTCCCTTTCTTTAAAGACTCCGTCATGGGTGCTATAATGTGCCATAGTTTCTAATAAACCTCCAATAAAAGGTTACAAGTCCATGGAAACTCCTCAATTCGCCTATGTTAATTAGAATAGCTTTAATCTTGGATTCATCCATTTGAATTCCATCTAAAGACACTATGTATCCTAAGAAAGCTAGTTTACACGTCTGAAAACTACACTTTTGAGATTTATATATAACTTTTTGTCTTTCAATGCTTCTAGCACTCAGTGTAAATGTATGAAATGATCCTTCTTTAATGAACTATAAACCAAGATATCATTAAAATAAACTACCACAAACTTACCAATAAAATGTTTTAGTACTGGTTCATTAACCTCTTGAAGGTAATAGGTTCATTGGATAATCCAAACAATATTACCAACCACTCATATATGCCTTTTTTATCTTAAAAGTTGTCTTCTACTCAACATTTGGTCTAATGCAAATTTAGCGATGCCCATTCTTTAGATCTAACTTAGAAAATACCTTTGTACAATGTAAATGATCAAGCGTATCATCCAACTGTAGAATAGGAGATTGATAAACCACAGTGATCTGATTTATGGCTCTACTGTCAATACACATCTTCCAACTATTATCTTTCTTTGGATTCAATAATATTGGAACTACACAAGGACTGATACTCTCCTATATAAGCCCCTTCCGCAATAACTCCTCTACCTCTCCCTTCAAAATTTTGCTTTTCTTCGGATTCATTCAATAGTGACATAAATTCAGTAGGTTGGCTATATGTACAATATCTATATGATGTGAATGTCTCTTGCATAGGATTTGGAATTTCCTTTAGCATTAGTTTTCAAAACTCCTATAGTAAAAGGTCACATTATCTCCCGATATTCCTCCACTTAAAATTCAACCTCACCTATTAGTACCTATTTAACTATTAGAGCATGCACTTGCCTTTTCTTTTTTATCTCTATTTTAAACGTCTTCACAATTGATATGAATGCATTACTCTTAAAGGTTAGTGCCCTAGTTTTTAGTGGTAAAATTGTATACTTCACCTCATCCTTCTGCAACTAATATAGGTTGCTCCTCCCCAAATGTTGAGCCTTCACATCATACTGTTATGGTCTTCCGAATAATAATTAGAAAATGTCCATATCGACAATGTCACAATACATCTCATCTTTATACTTGTCAATAGAAAATGGAACTATAAACCTCTTTATTATCTCTATCTTGTCTGCTACAATTTTGATTCAACCCAAGGCATATGGATTCGGATGTTTCTCCATAATTAGTCCTAGTTTCTCCACTACTCACTTTTTAATGATATTCTCATAACTTCTAATATCAATAATTTCTCCAAATAATTTATCATAAATAATGCATTTTAGACAGAATAATTGGTGTCTTTAAGTCTTATCCTCTTGTTTAGGCATCAACACTTTCTAACCATATAAGCCTAGCCTTAATTAACATCAAAATCTTCCTCCTTATCATCATTTGCCTTGCAATAGATTCCTTTTTATTCATCATCTCTCTCTACAATATTTACTATCTTTCTCAAGGGATATATATAGAACTTATACCTAGGTTGACTGCATTTAAAGCACTTGCCTACAATTGGTTTAGTATATAGGTTCTCAATCCTCTTTACCTCTTTATCTCGTACTTTTGACATAGGCCTCTTCCCAGTAGTTTTATCCTTCATAGCTCGAGTTTCATGACCACCACCCTATAAAGTATATTCTTGCATTGTTTTAAACCTCTCAGTAGAGTTCAAAGCTCCTATTATATCATCCTTGCCTTAAAAGCCATATTTTTCACTTTAGAAAGTGTTTGAATGGCTTACACTCCAATTATATCTCAAAGCACTAGCTTCAACCATTCCAAGTATCGAGCAACTTATTATCCTTCGGATTCGAGAAGATTATTTCTTTCGGCCAACCTCACAAACTCTACAATGTATTTGTGTATCATCCTACTCCGTTAATTACATCATTAATGTTATTAAAACAAGATCTACTCGTAGTCTGAGGGTAAAAACTCATGCTTTAAACAAATACTTCATTTTATGCCAGATGTGCATAGACCCTTTCCTTCATGTTCTCATCGCAATTGAATTTGCTCACACTATATAGAAAGCTCATCTTTTTAATTGACACGTTATAATCCTAACTCTTTTCTCATATGCAATATCTAGGTAGTCAAAAAACCTGTCAATTTCTTCAACCCATTCCAAGGAATCTTCTATCCTAAGATCCCATTGAAGTAAGGAATATCTACTTTCATCTTGTAATATGTCGCATCTCTCTCTTCTCCACTATAAACGTCTCTTCTTCAATACCCTCATATTGTTAAGACCTCCCAAATCTGTATAGCTCAATCACATCTTCTTTCTTTGAATCTTCCTCATAGATTGGTTGTTTCCTCACAGGTACAATTTTATATATAGGTTTACCATTAGCCATCTCCACCACTGGACTTCTATAGTTATATTCTCTCTTGTGTGCG
This sequence comes from Pinacopodium congolense, assembly GCA_028565735.1. Lineage (NCBI taxonomy): Eukaryota > Viridiplantae > Streptophyta > Magnoliopsida > Malpighiales > Erythroxylaceae > Pinacopodium > Pinacopodium congolense. The sequence continues at coordinate 1,804 of JAOXYD010071173.1, read as the reverse complement.
TCGATTCCTAAAGCATCTAAATCTTCCATAATCTCTTCAAGACACTCCTTAAAATGTTAGAATCTATATTTATCTATTGCTTTAGATGTTGCAACGTATAATCTCCTAAAAAAGGAGCCTTAGCCTCCTGAACACCATTATGAAGATTGATGCTATCGCCCCTAGTCAACATCATCTCTCTAACACTACCTAACATAGTATATAATATGGAGTTTTTTAAAGATCACGCAAAACCTTTTAAAGAGCCAAAGAAATTCAATAGATCTCAAAAATATTATATGAAACCCTTTGAAGAACTTGAGAAATTTAGTAGAAATCTCAAAAGTAATGTTCAAATTGATTTGAAATTTTAAAAGTGGCTATAAAAGAATAATATGAAACCTTAACATTTTTTCACTCAAATAAAAAATACAATTCTGTCATATGTCTCAACTCAGGGTCAAAAATTAATTAAAGATGAGCTTAAACTTCTTAACAAGGAAGAAATTGGTGATGTCAACATTAATGTGTTACAAGTTCATGTATTTTAAGACAAGAAGATCATATCTACCCTTATCCATTTATTTTTAGATGGAGATGTTCACTTAAATCTTACACTCCCACATTAGAAACAACTCTAATTTTAATTTCGTTGGAGATGTTATACCATTAAACTTTTATATCTCATCTTTGTAAATGGTCTTTTCTTATTTTCCCATGCAAAGTCCACCTCAATCATGATCTTTTTTTTAACCCTTTTCTCTCTTTTTTCATCTTTTCAGATTTAAAATGAACCTTGAGAAAAGTCAGACTTTTATATCTCATTATAATGGCAATTTACCCCATCTTATCTTTGGCATTGCTATAATTCCTATTGGCTCTAGGAATTTTGTTATTCTCCTCCAAATTGTCCAAAAGAGATTGTGCTCCTTTTGTTAGAAATTTAAGCATATGATTAGCTCCTAGATAGAAATTTGAGCATAGGATTAGCTCATTTTCTTCTGCTGGTAAAGCTCAACTTATTTTATACGCTATGTCTAATTTTTATGTTTATTGATCAACTCAATATTTTCTTTCATATTCTTAAGGACATTTAGAGGAAAATGAGGATCTTCCTATAGTTTAGTTAAGCTATTAATCATGTGAAATCTAAAGTTAAATAGAAGGAAGTGTGTAAGCCTAGGAGAAAAAGGTAGGTTGGGAATTAAAAATTTACCATCTTGAAATAAAGTTCTACTTATTAAGAGAATTTGGTTTTTCTTCATAGATAAGGAATCTCTTTGAGTAAAATGGGTACGTAATGTTATTATCAAAAGAGGAAGTTTCTATACTCTAAAGCCTAGGAATAACAACTCTTGGAGTTAGAAGAAACTACTTCGGGTTGGAGAAACTTTCAAACTTTGCTTTAAGGTTGGGAATGGAGAGTCCACTTTATTTGGTACGATCTTTTACATCCAGCTTGAGACTTTTAACACCCTTATCTCCTTAAGGCAAATTTACAACTTTAGACCAATGATTGAAAAATCGGACCAGACCGATCCGTTCGACTCGGTTAATTTAGAACCGATCGGTTTATCGGTTCGGTTTTATTTAAAAACTGTTATATTTAAGAATCGGAGGGTTAAAGGTCGGATCGATCAATTTGATCGATTCGACCCGGTTTAATTCACTGATTTAACTAATTCGACCAGTTTAACCAGTTGGTCTGACCCTTTCAACCCAATCCAGCCCAATTCACCCCACTTCACTTTTTTTTAATTTTTAATTTTAACCTACTCTTCCAACCTTTTTTTACTTTTTTATTATTTTTATTATCTATTAAATC
>JAOXYD010071162.1:0-12637 GCA_028565735.1 Pinacopodium congolense | reverse complement strand
AAACTAAAAAAATAACACAAAAACCAATAACAATATCACATAAACCAATATATATACACAAAAACAAAAATAAAAAATAAAAAAGAGAAGTTATTAAACTTTCAATAAATTTTTCCTACATAAGCTCATAAAAGTTAAAAGTGTATTATATGATAAGTATGGATTTTCTATACTCCATCATTTTAATAGTTTTGAAGCCTCATGAATTTATTTGATAATTTTAATACCTTGACCAACTACAAGAAATTTTACTGAAATTAATTTTTCTATAATATATATGAAAAAATCTAAAAATATTATCTTCTCTTTTACAATAAAATAAAATTAATTTTAATTTTTAATTAATAAAATAATTATTTGTATTAATTATTAAAATTCTTCTATTCTAACTATTTATAACAATCTATTAATTAATTTTACATTGGTAATATGTTATTAAGCGGTTATATTTATTATTAGCTAATATCAAAATAAAGAGATTATTTTTCCTTATAAAAAGATTGCTTTATATATATATATATAGAAGAATTTTTGCTTCTAAATTTTAACAAGTTACATCAATTATTTAGTAATGACTAATTATTAAAAAAAATATTCACTAAAATAAGTATATAATTTATGAAAAACATTAATATTATAAATAAATATTATAATATAATTTAGAAAAAAAATTTTATTGTCATGTCACACCCTTTTTAAATTCTTAATTATTATATATTACATTATTTTCCCAATTATATTTATATTACCAATTTAAGATACTAATAATTTTTTACATATTAATTATGATATTACGCCACTTTTTAACATAAGAGTAAAAGATTCATACTTTTCATAGAACACTTGGACTTTTGTTAGCTTACATAGGTCAAATTTATCAGAGTTTAATAAAATGATAATTGAAAATTTTAAATTTTAATTAAAATTTTTGAAAATTTAAAGATCTGAATTAATCTTTTGAACTTATTTGAATAAGTTTTAAAAGATTGATCACTAAATTAAAAATTTAAAAGTTGGTTATTAGATCAAAAATTTTTAAAGGTTGGCCAATGGTTGAGTTGTATATATAGACATTTATATGTCTGTCAGATTTCACTAGCTGATTCAACAAAAAAATTAATTGAACACCTAAGTTGAATGAGTTTTAAAAACTTAACCACTAAATTGAAAACTTTTAAAGTAGGGTACTATTTTGGCTTATTGCTACTTCAATTTTAAACACAATTTCAACTATAGACTAATTATAGGCAAGTATATCTATCACAAATAATATAATGGACCTACAAAAGTTTAAGTTATCATTCCCTAGAAGATCTACTAGTAATTATTAAGTATTCGGATCACAATTATATAGAAAACTCAAAATTGATTGATTGATTAAATTAAAAATTACTAAACTAAGCTAAACTCACTTTCAACTAATATAAATAAATTAAAGTTGCAATTAAGAATTACCAAATCAAATGTATATATAAAATTTTAGCTTTCAATGATTTAGTTTAGTTTAAAAATAATTGTGTTGCGTAGTGTAGGTCAATGTCCTATCTCTATTGGTCCTATTATGTTGTTTGATCATTCAAGAGACTTATGTAATAAATTTAAAGTTCAAGATATTTAATTCTAAAATTTCTTATTTCAAAATTAATACACTCACAATTAACCAAAATTTGATTTGTCATTAATTTAAATTATATTGTTTATTGATTTTTCCAATACTTAAAGTGGATTTCTTGGATCCCTAAGTATCTAAGACTCTATTTTAAGTAGCCCACTTAAAATAGAGAATTAAGCATTTAAATAAATAAAGATTAATATACAATTCATACAAAAGTACTTAATTGAATCATCAACTAATCTAGTCTTTGCTAATAAACAGTTTAGCCACACATATTAATGAGTATTTTTATATATACATGATTAATATTCTATATGAAATTCTTATAGTAGATATAAACTTATTTTTTAATAAACACATATATTTACTTAAATGTCACCATACTTTAGTTTAGCTCTATTTCACGTAATGTCGTGATTCACCGTGCATGATGTTGCTCGGTGACAATTTAGTTAGTTACAGTGTGCTCACGTAAGTTACTATTAAAAACCCCAGCTTACCTCACACCGAGGTAAAATACACAGATGAAGTTGACTGATAGATTAGAAGTAAAAATCGTAGTAGGTTTTGTTTTTCCAGTGGGGCATCTAATTTAATAGGGGAAGATTTCATTTATACAATCGTACTAAGTTTTGTTTGAAGCTATGACTAGCTAGTGCGTCATAAATGGTGACACCCTCCCATCATGTGGCTACAATTCAACTTTGGAATCTGAGTCAATGTGAGAACTGAAAACGTTTAAATCGTTAGGACATGAACGTTTCGGAATCCACGTTGGCCGATTGGTTTGCTTATCTAACAGTCATGTCACTATCTGTATGTCAAAGTAGCACGAATCTATCTGGTACAGGAAGTTAGGTTTTCCGGGACATTGGGATTGTAAGTTGACCCTGTGAAATTAAGTAATAATTTATAATTTACATGTTTCAAATAAATAAAGTGAAATAATAACGTTTAGAGTATTTTTATTATCGACTTAAAAAGTAAGTTGGAAGTTCCCAACAATATGAGGTATCAAAGGAGCTATGAAGGAAACTTCAGATACCTTGAGAACGGGATATGTTAGATCTAAAATTTTCTTTGTTTTATTGTAGCTCAGCTATAGAGTCATAATCCTTTCTAAAGCTTTGCAATAAGAGTAACTTCATCTAGTCTTAGGCATTAAATTGGTAGACAAGTTCAATGAGTGATGAAAAGGGGGAAGAAGAAGAAGCTAGGAAATTAAAATCGCAAATGAGTGAATCCCATCAAGCCTTGCGCCATTCGTCTCAATCAACTACTGCAGCAACTGATAAAACTCCAAAGATTATGACATTGAGCCAATGCCATAGATTCTGTTGAGAACTTAGCCTCTTCTTCTTTGCCATCATATACAGGTGATGAGGGGCAACATATGTAAGAGGAAAGGCGCAGATAACTTACTTAATGATCAGATAAAGTTTTAATTTGAAAACTGAATCAGACAGAACACAGATCAAATAAGATATCTTCACTCACATGGAAAGGAAAAAAATTCAAAAAAAAGAAGAGTAAAGTTGAAAACTAATACCTATAAAACTGAATGTTAGAGTTTGTTTAATCCTTCATTAAAAAATCTGTATTCGTATAAACTATAATTATATTAAATTTTCTTTGAAAAGTGGCAGGTCGACGACTCACTCCCTTTTTTGTACTGAAACAATTATTAACGTGTACTATGTAAGATAACATTGTAAAGGATATGTCTACGTCTTAGGTGTTTCTTTGTTGGCATTGTACAGTAGTAAGAGATTGGCAGCTCTACTAGCTTTAATCATGCATGTTTGGGTCCAGATAGTGAGTTGCATGGCGTTAGTTAGTGCGAGATGGTCCCAAAGCTTGATTTTGTTTCTACGTACTTGAAATGTTTTAGACGTACTGTTTACGTTTTTTAAAAAGTTCAATCAAGCCCAATCAATTTCTAATCAATTCTCATAATTATTCATCCAAAATTCCACCAATATCTTCTAACCCAATCACAACCTAAGCTAACATCACGAAATTAACACAAACATGCAATAAACTAATAATAAATATAATAGAAATAATAAATAAAAGGCTAAAAATAAAAACAAACATAACTATATTAATAAAAATCATAGGATTCCATATAATATTTAAGCATAAACTCAATATAAATGGAATCATAACCAAGAAAAATACTAAAAATAACAAGTATTAAAAGTCTAGAACATGAAATAAGGAGTGCAATAATTAAAAGAACAAGAAAATACAAGCAAATCAACTAAAAAACTAAGAAAGAAAACTATAAAAACTAAGAACAAATGAAGAAGAAAGGGGCAGCTTCTAAGAAAAATTAAGCTAATCCCGCAAAATGAAGTGCCAACTCCCTCTTTAAAGCTTTAAAGATTGCTTTTTCGTTTTTCTACTTAGGGCTCGGTGCCAAGCCTCCACCAAGATGATGCCATTTTTTCCAAGGCTTAAGTCTCCTTTCCAAGCTCTAAATCACGTTTTTGCGAGTGGGAAGCTTTTAAAAAGCGTTGTCTCTTATGCTTGAAGTAGTGGGACATGCGTCCCTCTTGAAAAGAAGCTCCTCTCCAATGTTTAATTTTTGCTCCTAGAAGTCGAATTATGCTTCTTTTTAAAGGCAAGTTAAGATTTTAAATTTTGTCTCTTCTAAATCCATTGGATGACAGCACATGTAATTCCATGAGAAGCTCTTGCTTTTTGTTTGTTTCTCTTAAGATATGTACGTTTATTTTTCTCTTCTCCGAGAAGCTTTCTCCTTAATTGCTTTGGCTTCCACTCCCTTAAATTACGTTCGACACTCTTCTAGAAGCATTTGTTTTTTGTTTTTGTTAGTGGGAAACTTGTCTTTTTATCATTATAAGCCTCCACTTATCAAAATTCCCTCCTTAACAAGGATTTATACTATCTCCTGGGAAAGGTTTATTTGGCATTTGAAATTTCTTGTCTTGATTTGCATGTTTTTCTAAGTTATGAAAGATAATTCTTGCCATGCACCTCTTTTCATATTTATATGCTCCTTTTATACTGTGTTTTGCTCCAATTTGCTTCAAATCACTTCAAATCTTCTTCTTTTTCACATATATTTGTGTCTAACAATTAAATATGCATGGAAAAGCAATATGAACACAAAATGAGCATTTAAAAACTAAAATAGAGATGAATTCACATTGATCAACATGTGCCTAATAATCAATCTCAATCACATCGCATAAATATCAAGATCATTAAATATAATCCACTTAGGCAAGCCATTAACTAGGATTTCATTATGTTCTTCTTGACATTCCATAAGTTTAACATCATTATGTCACGTCATTTTCTTTCATCATCACACAGTCACGCCTTAATATTATTTTAATTTAATAAATAATTTATATCAATGCAAAATCATACTCAGAAGTAATTCTTAACAATTTTCACAAATTATTCATATTTCTACCATTCATTAAATCATCACAAAGTTCATCCTATAGTCATATACATATTTTTCATATAAGTACAATTTCACATAAAATTCATTTTTTGATCCATAACTAAAAAAATTTCAAATTATTCACAAACTGAGCAAAATTCACATAACATGGCACATTCTAATCTCATAATTCTAACACAATCATATTATACACAAAATTGTAGCAATATATATAGTCAAGCATATTAAATCCCATAATTCATGCATTATAACATTCATACTAATACAAAAATCCATGTAATATGGTATAATTCTAATTAATCCCATTACCTAAAAATCAAAAACTTCTAATTCCTAATCAATTTTTTCTTCCTTTAAAATTTTAAATAATAAAAAATAATTAGGCTAAATAAAATAAAAATCAATTATAAAATTTTCTAATTTATTAAACCATCCTTAACTCTTACTAAGATTCTCAAAATATCCTAAACGAACAACTTTTTCTAATTATCCCTCAAAATTCCCTAAAAATACAAAAATTATATCTAAACTTTCCAAAATCACAAATCATACACCTACTTCTCTAAAATTATAGATTTGCGACCCAAATGTCTCTCTTTCTCTCTTTTTTTCCTTGTCTCTCCTTCCTCCTCTTCCTTTCTCTCTCAACAATCTCACCTTATGTCTCTCTTTCTCTCTCATCTCCTCCCTTTCTTTTTGTTTTCCTTCTTTCTTCTCTGGTTGTCCCTTTCTTTCTTTTTTGTTTTCCTCTTCCTTCCTTCCTTCCTCTTTCCTTGCCACCATCTTCTTCTCTTCTCAAAGCTATCCAAGTTTTATTATAAATCCAAAGTCATCTTCCATCCATCGTAATCACACATTTAACTCACCTATAGGACAACTTGTAAGGCTAGATGTAAGAAGTATCAAAGAAATTGAAGAAGTTATGGTTTCTAGCAGAAAAGAAAATCAAGAAGGAGGGAAGATGGTTTAGTCATCAATTACGGAAGAAGACAGGAGGAAGAAGAGTGAAAAAAAATAAAAACTCTATTATGATGTTTATAGGTTATAGGTAAGGTTGGATTTTGGTTTTTGTTTTAAATTCTTGGGTTAGGTTAGTTTTACGCTTTATAAAAGTTATGTAGGACATACTACTTGATAGATATACATCAAGACCAGATGCACACTAGTTATGATTTTAAGAGTTGTCATGTTTATTAATGTGATTTTTTAATTTATACATATTGAGTAGGGACTAGTCTATTAGTAATGCTTAACTCTCCGCAGCCCTTTGGATTCAAAGAGCCTTGTGGCTATTTGAGTATAGGACTATAGCTAGGTCATTTGTAATGTTTAACTTCCCGCAGCCATTCGAGGTTTAGTATTGTGAAATTTTACTTTCGGAGATTAAGGTTCTATAGATTCTTTGTCTCCATAATTATTTATATAGTTTATGTGATTAGACATGCAACATATTTTTTTCATATTTTTTTATTAGTACTTCTTGTATGTGGGCATGAAATTGGGTATTATAGGGTGGTATGAGCTTACTCAATGAGATTTGGCTCCTCCCAATTCTATTTTTTCCAAGTTAGCTACCACCGACTTCATAACAGTATTCCTCGAAGCTTGTCGATTGCAACCTACTTACTTCTATGTATTCTTTTCCTTTCTTTTCATTTTTATTTATACTCTAGTGTCCACAATGATAGAATTTAATATGTTGTAAGTTTTCCTTCTAATGCACACTAATATTATTGTATCTATATTAAGTATTGTACGGTCTTTCTGCATTCCATGTTATTATTGTTTTTCTTGGATTCTAAAATTATTTTGTCATTAGTAGCAAGCTTACATGTGATCTGGGGGTTTCAATCTTCGGATCTCAAGTGTTGGTCATGTGCTCATTTCTAGTATTGGCAATTTGCTTGTATAAAATATTAGTAATACCTGCCATAGCTTACATAGAAATTGCATCTGAATGATCAAGTATTATCTCCTCTTCCCATTCATCTTCTTCCTCCTCTTCTTATACCACATACATATGAAATTGTTTCTTCTTACATTCATCTTCTGATGTAAACTTTTCATCACACTAAAAACATAATTCCTTTTTCCTACACTCATCAATCTCCTTGCTACTTGTTGCTTTTGTTACTTTTACATCAATGTTTAATGTTATGGATTTAGGTAATGACTCTTGTTGGCATTGGTCATTAGATTTAGCCCTTATACTCCCAATTGATAGCTCTTAAGCTATCTTCTATAAGCTAACGCATAATGTTAAAACACTAACTATTGTTTTCTTTACTACTTTAAGAGTAAATATCACTATACCCTCTATGTTTTCGTAAATTATCAAAAACCTCTCGTATTTTAACAAATTTACCAATTTTCGTAAATTATCAAACACGTCTTGTATTTTAACAAATTTACTAAACCCCTTATGTTTTATTAAAATTAAAAATGTATCCCCTGGAACTTTTCTCGTTAACATGGTAGCTGAAGTGGCGACTGGCATGGTGGTTGTGTTCATGCAGCAGCTAAAGTGGAAGGATGATTGTGTAGAGCTAATGATGTGATGACTGACATGGTAGGATGGCTATACATAGGTGCTAATGTGCAATTGACGTGATAAATGACATGGCAAAGGGTATATTAATAATTTTACTCAAATATAAAGGATGTTTGAAAAAACTTAAAAATATAGGAGATCCTGTGATAATTACTAAATGAGATATATTTCAATATTTTTGCTTCATTATACATATGAAATTATAAATAATCAACTAATAATATTTTCTAGTTATATCTTAAATTATCTCCTATTAATTAATTTATTAATTAGTTATAACTAAAAAATTATTAATCGATAACTCTAATTAAATTGAATCTAAAATGCATATTTATATTCATAACACTTATATTAAAAGTAATTTTAAGATAAAATTTTCATAATTTTTCTAATTAAAATAATTATTTTAATGAGATACAATTCAATATTTCTACTTCGGGATAATAGTTATATAAGTAAGTAACCTTTTTGAATTTTTTTAGTTAAGTTAGTAACCTTTTAAAATTTTCAATTAAGTGATGAAAGTTTGACAGATTAATTAAATAAGGAAAAAAATGTTAGGTTCATCACTTTTGTCCTAGTTAAACTAACACCTGTCCAAAATAATTGATTAACAACCTGTTTAACTCCAAACCTGACATGAAAAAGTCATGACCTACTACCCATTAAGTTTTCACCCGACCTCAAATGATTATTGAAGTAGGTTTCCTCTTTTATTTTTCATTTCACCCTGGCTGTCACAACCCAACGAAAGCGCCCACCCCATGTTGTCACAAACCACCTCTCCCTCCAACCATAGTTGCGTGTTTCTCTTCCGTTGTCTCATCTTCTATCTGCTTCTTATCACCTTGCATCTAACTTCACCGTGCGTCTCATTTTTCTTCTAAGCCCGCAAGTGTTTGAAGCTCGTGTCTTGCCTTGACTCTTTTTGCTATGTATGCTTTCCAAATCCTCTCAGTCTTCAACCAAGTATGTTTTCCCCTCCCTCCTATCGATTTCCAACTGTTGTATTGTTTGTTCGCATCTAACTTGACATAGCAATTCTCTCTCTTGTCAATTGTCTGTTGTCTCATTCTCCTTGATTCTTTTCAGGTCTTTGCGAACCGTCTTGAGGATACTAGGTAATAATGACATACCTTGGTTCACCCATTCTTGTAATGTTAGTTTGTGAAATCAGTTTCTTTCTTTGTGTAAAAAAGTAATTAGTGTTATGGCATAATAATGGGATGAGAAAGAGCAAGAAGGGTACATTTAATTAGGTTTTTTGAAACAGTAGTTCTTGCTAGGATTTCTTATCCACACATAGAGATATATATATATATATGCCTTGGAAAGTGTTAGCAAAATAAGCTTTTACATAGGGTACCACTGGGTCGACCTTTTTTGGGGTTTTGTTGCTCTTTGATGGCTGTTTATAGGACCAATTTCCATCAACTTCTATATCTCATCTTCCACTTTTTACACGGCCATATTATAGATTCCCTCATTATATTAATAGGTTTTACTTGATAATAAAGGGGACCTAACTATTTAAATAATCCTAAATGGGTAGCTCAAAATTTCCTAAAAAAAAGAAAGGCTTAAAATTATACAAGTTATATTTATATCTCTTATTAACATTTTTTTCAAGTTATATATCTCATCTTTCACTTTCATGAAGTTTTGTGTTCTGTTCAATCAACAACTACTTCCCTTCTTTTGGGTGGAGATTTCATTGTCAAGAAAGTAACCAATTTATGTAATAAATTATAATATTATGATCTTATCCATTTTGGGAAGTTTGTATCTTTTAGTCTAGTTTTCCCTTTATCTTTTAGTACAAGTTGGACATGTCTTCGATTGTTATTTGGATACTGCCTATACTGTTATTGCACTTAGAACCTTTAGGCTGATGTTATTAGTGTTTCATTACACTGACATTAAAATTTATGTATAGTTATCTCAAGGCTGTAGAAGAGGAGGTAAAAAGATTTGAGCGACCATAAAGAAAGCTGTAACTCTCTCCCAAGTTTTTTCTTAAAGAAAAATTCTTATATATTTTACCACTTTTGAATCTTCTATTTTTCTTTTATTTCCTCTATCCAATATGCTATTATTTTTTATGGTTGAAATTCCATTTCTTAATATTAGTTTCCTTTTATTATACATGTGTTCTTTTTTTAACTCAATCCATGTTTATTGCTTTCAGACATTGTTACCCCATTACCCTCCCAAATTTCATTGACTGAGGAGGTAATTTTTTTCACTTTCTCTTGACTAGATGTGTGTGTATTATGAGGACAATCTATCATTTATCTCACTCAGGTCATATGTATGTGTTAATAAAGAAGTGTCTACATTATGTAATTTTAGCTGAACAAATCCATGGAATTACATTAGATACCACTCTCTTTGTATATGGCCATATCTTAAATTTTCATAAACTCTTGCATTCTAACATGTTTTGTATATTTAATATTTTTAGTACAAATGGTATTCAATTTTGATTTCTAATTTCATTTAACTGAAATTAAACCATGTATTTCAATGCCTTCATGATTAATCTAATCTAACTTTTAAATTTTTGTGTAGGATAATAGAGATGGAGGGTTGGGAATGAAAATTGACCTAGGAAGTTTGTATATAGTGAAAAAGTAGAGTATATAGGTGGATAGGTTGAGAATTGGGGCATGGGGCATTAATGTAGATAGGTTTTGCTATTAGAACATTGAGAGGATGCTTAGTGAGGATGTGAAAGGGCCCAAGGCAAATAAATTTATGTATAGGGTTCTAGATATTATTTTGAATGATGGATTGGTGGAGCTCAGAAACAGTTATATAGATGTAATAGGGGGTGTAAGATTATAGTTGCGCATAAGGTGACAAAGGTGTATGTTGGCCATGGTTCCAATTGGCCTGAAATAGATGAAAATGTGGAGTTGGAGTTGGAGTTAGAATTGGAGTTGAGTCCCGTGATGAAGTAGTTACTAGTATTACCAAAGATCTCCCTATCAACATGACTCAATCAGTTTTTATATATGACAGGAATGATGATAAACTTGGTGTTAAAAGTGACGTTGACGTTGATGTAGATGAGGAGGAGGAAAATATGTTTGTTGATTTAAGAATTAGAGAGGAGTTTGATTCGGGTGTAGATGATGAAGAATTGGAAGCATTAAGGGATTTAGTTGTTGCTTTTTAAAAGAGACAATTGAAAAAAAAAAGAATCGAGATACACATATGCAGGCGATTGGTGAGTATAGGAATGTTTAAGAGCTGCAGTTAATGATGAAGATGAAAATGGTGTTAACTATATTGAAGCTGAAAATAGTACAAATTATTTGAAGTCCAATGATAACTACAGTTTTGAAGAAGAAGGTGGTTCGGATTAAAATGAGAATTTAAGACATAAGTCAAAGTTTACAAAATTCAATCCTCTAAAGAAACAAATTTAAATTGAGTTTGGTATGCTATTTAATGACTCAACACAATTTAAGAAAGCATTGCATAAGTTGTCTATTGAAGATAGAAGAGAGTTTAAGTTCTCGAGGAACATAATAGAGTTGGTGATCATAAAATGTGTGAGTAAGTATTGCAAGTGGTACATTTTTTCTAGCTTGGTTAGAGAATTGGATAGCTTTCAAGTAAGTATGTCTAATTTATAAGTTTGTAGTACTTTAAGGTAGTATTGGTATTGTGGTTTGATTGATATTTTTCTATAAATGCATGTAAGAGTTCTAGTAAAAACACACATGTAATATTGCCTTTTCAAATAGGAGTGTTCGTTCAAAGTAGCTTGCGAAGAATTACTTCAAAGATCTCCTTAGTCTCACAACTTTAAAGCTAATAGATTTGAAGAAATTTGTTAAGAAAGACTAAAGGGTGGATGTTGGAAGCAGTGTCTTTATAGGACTAGGAAGATTGTTGTAGAGGAAATGCTAGGTATTGTTAGAGAAAAATATGGGAAGCTTTGGGATTACAGAGCAGAACTTTTAAGATCGAATCCTGATAGCAAGATTGATTTGGTTATTAAGAGGCCCTCCCTTGGAGATGATTTTTAGCATATTTTGACAGAATATATGTGTGTTTTGAATGATGCAAGAAGGGGTTTTTAACTGATTGTAAAAGATTGATAGGTTTGGATGGTTGCTTTCTCAAAGTAATTGTAAATGGGGAGATACTGATAGTTGTTAGAAGAGATGGGAACAATCAAATGTACCCAATAGGATAGGCTATAGTTTATAACAAAATAATAAATACTTAGAGCTGGTTTTTGGAGTTGATGAAGAAAACTTTATATATTAAAAATGGTGAAAGTTGGATTGTGATTAGCGACTAACAAAAGATATAATTTTGACTATACTTTTTTTATATAAATTTAATATAGTTATGATAAATTTCATCTAATTGTTTGGGTCGATGAATTTTAGTACAGTCTTATGGAGGCACTAAAGAGGCATCTTCTAAGGGCCAAAATTAGACATGATGCAAGATATATGTTTACTAATTAAAGAAAGAGGAATCACAAGGATTTGAAGTTAGAAAGGCTTTTCTGGCAATGTTGTAAGTCATCAAACGAATTTGAATTATTATTTAGTTTAAAGGAGTTGGAAGAAGAGTCAAAAGATGTTCTTAGAGATTTGTTATGAATCCCAAAGGAAAGATGGTGTAAAGCATATTTTGACACTTCATTCAAATGTGATATTATGGACAATAATCTTTATGAGGCATTTAATGGCAGTATAGTTGAAGCTCGTATGAAGAACATCATCATAATGCTTGAGGAGATTAGAATGCATGTAAATGAGGAGGTTGGTTAAAAATAAGGACAATGCTAGCAAGTAGAGAGGTGACATTAGTCTAAGAATAAAAAATAATTTGGTAGCTAGTAAGGAGTTCAATGTTGATTGTGATGTAGAGACTAATGGTAATGGTGGATTTGAGGTGACATTTAGAAGAGTCAAGAATATAGTAGATATATCAAGCATAAAATAGATATTCCCAAAAGCACGAGATCTTGACCTGTGATCATTAGACCGGTTCGTTCCCG
>JAOXYD010071142.1:0-12637 GCA_028565735.1 Pinacopodium congolense | reverse complement strand
AGGTTGTTAGTATGACTCTACCTCCTCTCAAAAACGTTTTTTGAGTTCTCTTCCAATAGCTTGTGGATACCGTTAGAGACCGGACACGTGAATAGCTATGGTTTAGATACTAGAAGAATTCGCTGCAACAATAAATCTTTTATTCAGGTTTATCTGTAACTTTTTTTTATTTCAAATTAAATTTTGTTAAATTTAATTTAGGAAGTCTCGAAGATCGATGTTTATAGTGGTGTGTTGACTATGGTGTTTGATGAAAATGTCATTTTTTTCAATATCTTTGATGCTATGCACTATCTATCAGATTATAAGTCAGTGGCTAAGGTCACTATTCTTGACTCCTTAGTAAAGCATTAGTATTTTCTTTCCAAAAGTGATCCTTTAAAGGTGGCCTTGACTATCTTAATGGATCAAGAGACGTATGATTACATGCAAAAGACATTTGTGCTTGGAGAGGATTTAAAAGAAGTAATTAGGACCCTTAGATTAGTCCTCAACATTTTGGTAGGTATGTTCTTCACTTTATAGAGTTTTTATTAGTACTAATCATTTTCTACCTTCTATTAAACATGCACTAGAAGTGGAGTTGAAGCCTTTACCAAATCACCTCAAGTATGCTTATTTGGGAGATAACAACACCCTTTCCATGATTATTGTAAGTGGCCTCACTAAGGTAAAATAAAGAATCACCGATATTGGGATGGACAGTCACCGATATCAAAGGTATTAGTCTTTCTTTATATATACATAGAATATTTCTTAAGGAAGGAGCTACCCTAGTCCGTCAAGTGTAAAGACACCTCAACCCACCAATGATAGAGGTGGTGATGAAGTTATTCTATGTGGGTGTCATATATCCCATCTCAAACAGTAACTGGGTAAGTCTATTGCAGATGGTTCCAAAGAAGGCGAGCATTATAGTGGTGGAAAATGAGAGTGAAGAGATGATTCTGTCTCGTGTGCAGAATGGATGGCGAATTTGCATAGATTATTGCAAACTCAAATTCATAAGTATTTATATTCAGGTAGCTATCGCTTTGGAGGATTAGGAGAAGACGACCTTTACATGCCCATACGAGACTTTTGCTTATTGACGAATGCCATTTGGCTTGTGCAACGCTCTCACCACCTTTCAAAGGTGCATGGTAAGTATCTTTTCTGAGTATATTGTGAAAATTATTGAAGTTTTTATGGTCAATTTTACCGTGCATGGGGATCCATTTGAATAATGTCTAGATCACCTTATTTTTGTACTTAAGAGATGTCTTGAAACTAACCTTATTCTTAATTTTGAAAAGTATCATTTTAGGATTCAACAAGGGATAGGTTTAGGACGTGTGATTTTTGCTAAGGGTATTGAGATTGATAGAGTTAAGATAGACCTTGTATATTCTTTGCCTTACCTCGCTTTTGTACGAGACGTTCACTCTTTTCTTAATCTTGCAATGTTTTATCACAAGTTCATTCGAGACTTTTCTAAAGTTTCACAGCTATTGTATAGGCTGCTTCAGAGGGACAAGGAGTTTATTTTCAACGAGCAGTGCAAGAAGGCATTTGATGTGTTGACGGAGAATTTGGTCATTGCACCCATTTTACAACTTCTAAATTAGAGTCTGGCATTCGATCTCATATGTAATGCCTCTATCCACACTATTAGACCAGTTCTAGGCCAACAGTAGGGCAGATCACCTATGTTATCTACTACACTTCTAAGACCATGAACGAGGCTCAAGTAAAAATTACACTACCACAGAAAAATAACTTCTTATAATATTTTTTACTTTGGATAAGTTTAGATCCTACTTATTGGGTACTAAGATTATTGTTAATTATGATCATGTAGCTTTTAAGTACCTATTGAAAAAGAAGGAGGCAAAGTCGACGCTCATCCGTTAGATGCTCCTACTTCAAGAGTTTTATGTGGAGATTAAGGATAAGAAGGACTTGAAGAATGGAGTAGCAGATTATTTGAGCCACTTAGTGGAGCATGGCACAGACATGAACCTCATCAATGATGACTTTTCAGATGAGTAGTTGCATGCAATAAGACTGACAGCTCCCTAGTACATTGACATGGTGGTACATAACCATAGTAATGTTTTGAATTAGTTAAGACTTTAGATTACACATTTAATTCCAATCTATAACTCAATTAAGACAATTAAGACATAAGCCATAGCTACTTAGTCAATTTAGTGATTCTTATTTTAATTTGAGTTCAAAAGCATTGTTCAGAAGTTTTTAGGTTAAACTATTTTTTTATTAGTTCTAACACTTTTAAGTTTTTCAATCTTAATCTCCTTATATAATTGTAATATGATTGTCTTAGTAGTCATACTATTCCCCGTGGGTTTGACACTTGGAGTTATAAAAATGCTCCACTTTATTACTTTTTGACTGGTACACTGCCATATTGTTGGTTTTGAATGTAATTTGATTTGAATAATAATCAATTAAAGTATTTGAGCTTATTAAATATTAAACTAACCAACAACATCCTAGCTACGCGATAACCTAGAACAAGGTCTATAGATTTAATGGCATAATAGCATTAAGCACTAAGGAGTGGATAACCTAAGCTATAATCGCACAAGCTTTGATTATATAACTTAGATAATTAAAACCTTAGACTAATTATTAAGTTTTACTTAAAAAACCAATTAATCTATCACTACTTTTGAATATCTCTAATGAAAATAACACATTGAAGGCTCAAAACTAGCATTAAATTAGAAATTATCAATTATGTGATCAAACCTAAAAATAATCCCTAATTCTTAAATATACTTCAAATTTTCAAATCAATCTTAGTATAGAAACACAAAAAGACTTAAAACCCAAATCATACTCTCAAAATTGAACTCCCTTATCCCTTTAATACCTTCTAACCAAAGGAAATTTAGCCACTCATAAAAGTATCAAGAATAGAATCTAAACTTAGTATAAACATAATGAAAATATAATGAAAATGATGGAAATAAATATTTAACAATTTATTGATTAATAAACTAAAGTTCTACACTAATATTTAACATAATCTATCCCAAACATAATAAGAAAGGTAAATAAACTAAGATAGTAACTACAACACTTAAAATAGAATAAAAACCACTACTAATTGATCTAGAATAGAAAAATAAACAATATTCTTTAACTATAATGCATAAAGGAACCAAAAACACAAAAAACTAACAGAAAATATGAAGATGATGTAAAGCTACTAAATAAGGCAAACTTGTATACAAATTTGACTCTCTTTGATCCTTAAATAGGTCCAAACTTGGGTTGACAACATTTAGATAGGTTAAAGTCGAGTTTGACCCCATTTTTTTTTCATTTTTTTTATGCTAAATGGTTTTAACTATACCCAAATTGGTCCCTATTTGAACCACCGTTTAGGATTTTGGAAAACGAAGTTAAGTGATAGTTACTTGACTTAAATGATGTCGTTAATGTTCTGTAGATATCATTAATTAGCTCTCTAATTTATAGTTCTTCGCTCCATTTTACTTCAACTCTCCTCCAAACTTAGTCTTTTAGTCTAGAATTTCTGTAAAAAGATCAATTCTATCATTCAACATATAATGAAAAAAAATTAAGTAATTTTACTTTAAAAATAGGATGAAATCATAAAAAATCATGTACCAAAACTTAATATACTACATCCCTATCTTTATCCTTAAACCTTGAAAAAAGATTGTTATTACTAACTTTGAATTTGTGATTTGTTATACTGAAAATTCTCAATAAATTGTTGGGGAGAGAATGTAGGAGAAAGTGAATTTCTCTAAACCTTTATAAATTGATTTGTTTTCTTCTCTTCCTTACACTTTTACATTAAAAAATTAAATTTACAAGTTGTTTTTACCATTTTTTAAATTATTTGTACCATTGTTTAATTAACTTCCACCTAATTATTCAGACAATTAGGTGAAATTAGGGTTATCAAATTAGAACAATTTTAAAGCCCTAATTTAACCTTACCCCCTCTTAGGTACCAATTAGGACTAATAAGTGGAAGGATAAGAAGCCTAAAATTGATTCTTTTTGAGTTTTTGGGTGCAAATGCTACATTTTGAATAATAAGGATAGTTTAGGTAAGGTTTATTCTAAAACCGATTAAGGAATATTTTTGGGCTATTCTTTGACAACTAAAGTATATAAGATGTTTAGCAAAAGAATTCAAGTTATATAAGAATTCACAAATGTTGTATTTGTCAAGGAAAAACAATAAAATTAGGGACTTGTTTGATTCTCCAATTTTGAAGATATATATTAAGAGAAAGATTTATTCCAGAGAAAATCATAATGGTTACATCATTTCACAAACTATATGAAAGTTGTCCCTTTTTTATTCCCTAAAACGCTTTTCCTTTGAAACAGGTAGCCAAAAAAGACCTTACGTTTCCTATCAAAGAATCTAATCCTATTTACTTTCAAGCCTTCGATTAAAAGGGTGTAGATTAGGTAAGTGTTCAATGAGTGAAAGGAAGATCCATTAGAGCTAGAGTTAGAGCAAGACAAGCCTTGATTGGCATACTTCACTAAATCAGTCTAAGCTAAAAAGAAGTAAAACAAGGTTTATTATAAAACTGATGAGGGCATGTTTTTTGGTTATTCTTTGATAAGTAAAGTATATAAGATGTTTATCAAAAGAATTCAAGTTTTACAATAATTTACATATGTTGTATTTGTCGAGACTAACCATTTTGAAAGAAAGAAGTTCTTGAAGATAATGACGTTGGTTTGCCTAAGAATTTGGAAAAGCTAATACTTGAAGAAGAAAAGGAAGAAGGAAAAACTTTACATGAACCCTTTTCTTAACCAAGGGATGAAAAAAAGGTATGATGAGCTACCAAAGAATTGGAAGTACAAGAATGATCATCCATTAAATCCAATTCCAAGTGATCTTCAAAAAAGGTTAACCACTCGACCTAGTTTTAAAATTTTATCTCATCTTGGTTTGAAGTCTGTAATTAAAACTAAGAGTGTAAAAGCAACCTGAGGTGATGAAAATTTGATTTTGGCCATGAATGAAGAACTAAACAAATTTGAAATGAATAAGATAAAGACTATAGTACTTAGGCGAAAAGATAATCTAGTAATAGGTAAAAAATGGGTGTTTAAGAACAAGTTATATGAACAAGATAACAAAGTTAAAAAAATAAGGCTAGGTTAGTTGCTATAGGGTATAACAAAGAAAAAGTTATAGAATATGATGAGACTTTTTTCGCTATAGCTAGATTAGAAGCCATTAGATTATTACTTGCATTTGCATCATACATGGCCTTTTAACATTTTCAAATGGATGTGAAAAGTGCATTTTCGAATGGTTTTATCTACGAAGAATTATATGTAAATCAACCCCCTAGTTTTTGAAAATCATGATGCACCTTTAGCTGTTTTTCAAACTTTAAAAGACCTTATAAGGTTTAAAACAAGCACCTAGAACTTGTTGTGATAGGTTAAGTGTATTTTTTAAAAGAAAATTTTGATACTTCTTTATTTATTAAGAAAGAAAAAGTTGATATTTTGATTGTTTAAATATATGGTGATGATATCATATTTAGTACTACTAATGAGGTTTTATGCCTATAATTTGCAAAGTGTATGAGTAGGGAATTTAAGATGAATATGATGGGTGAGTTAAACTTCTTCCTTATGCTTGAAATCAATCAAATGAAGGAATTTTTATAAACCAAGCCAAGTACATAAAGCAGGTACTTAAACATTTTTAAATGGAGTAAGCGAAGTCTTTAAACTCACCAATGAGAACATTTATAAAGTTAACTAAGAACGAATATGGTAAGCCTCTAGGTGTTAAGCAATATTGAGGTATGATTGGTAGTTTATTGCATTTAACTATAAGTGGGCTTGATATTATATTTAGTTTTTATTTGTGTGCTAGATTTTAAGTATCTCTTAAAGAGTCTCATTTATTAGTTGTAAAATGCACCATTATGTATTTGTGCAGAATAGTGAACTTAGGACTTTGGTATCTTATGAATACATTTTTAAAACATAGTTGGGTATTTGAATGCAAATTATATGGGTAGCTTGTTAGATAGGAAGAAATTAAGTATCATTTCATTAAAGATCATGTCCAAAATTGAATTTATGAATACCATGCATCAATTAGAGGAAATTTATACTAAACCAATGTGTAAAGATATATTTTGTATAACTAGGCAAGAGTTAGGCATGATAAATGGTGCTTAATTATGATTCTAATGTGTTTTGTATCATTTTTATGATTTTCTGCCTAGATATGACATGGTTTATGATAATTATAATCCGTTTGTGTTTAAATTATTATATGTATATTTTTATACAATTTTTAATTTTCAATGTTTATTTTGCCTATTTGATGATTCCAAAAAAGAGGACAGCTAGATGTGATATTATGATCCATTTAGAGGGAGTAGTAAAATTTTTAAAAATTTTTCATTTTTTTATAATGCGTTAATTTGGGGGGAGTAATAAGTTTTGACTAACTTTGGGGAGTTGGAAAAATTTTAAAACTCCTTATTTTTTCTAAATTTGCAATAACATCTGGTTATTTGTAACTTTATGTTTTATAATATCACATAGTTTAGCCATCATTAAAAAGCGAGAGATTGGTGAATCAAAGGGCAGTTTCACCTTATTTTGATGATGGAAAAACTTTCATTATACTAATGTTTATTGTGTTAAGTGTTTGAAAGATCAGTCTATAGATGGAGTGTTAAAGACATTGTTTGTGGAGTCTTAGAGCCAATATGGAGTTCATGAAGTTAATATAATGTACACTCAAGCTTTGGAAAACCAAGATAGAATTTAACTATGTTTACGTTTATAATTTCTAATCTATATTTTTCTTAATTCATTATGATAGTTTAAGGGCTCACTCATTCATAATTGCATTCATGATTCAAAATATCAATGTAGGTTACATAATCAGAAGGAAACTATATGGGAAAGTTTTAAATAAATCATCTTAATAAGTTTAAATATTTTGGGATAGTGTTTTCAATAATTGTGTGAGTCCAAAAATATTTTGAAATGTTTAGGGATGGTTTAGATTGAATTTTCATGTATTTAAAGTGTTTAAGTATTGGAAAAACTAGTTAAGAATTAGACTGGTTGGCTAGTATAAAGCATTGGTCTACTAGTTAGTCAACTGGTCACTGGTAGACCAGTGCGACTATTGGTCTACTAGTCGAAACATGATTCATAACCAATGGAAAAATTTATAATAGTATTTTGAAATAAATAAGATTAAATATTAAGAGAAGTTGAGTAATGAGTAGTAGGCTTAGAAAGCAATACAAATAGGTGTGTTATGAATGTTTTTATCATCTAATTGTGTAATAATAATCTTCCAAGTGTCTTTAGCATTGAAAGCTTAGTTTATGATTTTTGGGGAATCTTTTTATTAGAGTTTGGTTTTGTTGGTGAATGTTTTGTGAGATTTTTGTGCATACAACCTAAGCATTTATGAGCCTTTCCATACACCATTTTGAGGTTAAATGGAACACTTTATAAGTGTAAGTTTGAGAGGCTAAAAGGAAGTGAGGAAAGAAATTGTAAAGGTTATCCTTGATCCTTAAAAATGGATTATAACTACTAACTTTGTATTCGTGATTTTTTATAGTGAAAATTCACAATAAGTTGTTAGGGAGAGGATGTAGGAGAAAGTAGATATCTCTGAACTTCTATAAATTAGTTTGTATTCTTCTCTTACCTACACCTATACATTAAAGCAATAAATTTACAAGTTGTTCATATTTTTGTTTATATTGTTTATGCTATTATTTATTTAGCTTATGCTTAATTTTTTATGTAATTAGGTGAAATTAGGATCATCAATTTAGAAAATTTTTAAAGCATCTAATTTACCCTCCCCCTTAAGTGCCAAATAGGACCAATAAAAAAAGATTCATAATAACTTTAGTTGACCAATGTCACTCACATTTTTAGGCTGCCTTTAATAGTAATTAAACCAAAAATTGAATTTTGTCCTTTGGATTTACCATATTATCTAATTAATGAAAGATAAGGGCAAATAATCAAAAATATTTTAAAGTAGAAAATTTTTGTTTAAGGTCTATTTAAGGTTATAAGGCACCCTAATTTAATCACCTAAGCAATTAACTAAGTTTAAAATTTTAAGCATTTAAAATAAAATAAGCTCAAATATGGAATAAACTTAAACATGTTAAAGAATAAGAAATGCCTAGAATTTTGTGATCTCAAGGAATAAAAAAAATAAGGTCCTAAGGTGATGTTTATTGATTAAAATAAACTTTAAAATTTGTGACAAAATGCCTAGGAGCTTATTATTTAACCTAGAGCGTAAAATTAATTTTGTTTTTTATTATGATAAAGATTCTTAAAATTAATTTTGAATGCGAACAACCTCTTTTTTTTTTTTGGAAATGAAAGAAATAGGATTAAAGAATCAAAAAGTCTTAATAGGATTTATAATGTAAGAGAAATCAATAGCAATCCTAAAACCTATAGTATATAAACTATGCATAAAGGAACTTCATTAAGCCTAACCTCTAATTCACTAACAATGTTGGACCAACGTAGACCTTCTAAATGGAGTTCTAGGATTTCCCTAATCCAAGAGAATGTGTATGAAGTGAAAGTAGGACAATTGTTGCTTATTTTACTAAATAGTCTATCATTCCTCTCCTCCTAGATATCATAGACACATAAGCTGAAACCAATCCTAATAATTGTATAATCACCCTTTTGGCAAGCTATTGTAATTGACAGTTAATAACTTAATTTATCAATGCATAACAAAAATTTAAATGAAAAAATTCTAGAAAATTGTACTTCTAAACTACAACACTTAATCAATCCCTAACTAGACCAAAACCCCTAAATTTAAAAGATTTTAAAGTAAAATTCATCTAATAACCTTGTAAATAGAGTGTGGAACATTAATTTTGTGCAAAGGAATTGACCTAGATAGGGTAAGAGAAAGGGAGACTTTAGAACAGAGATGGAAAAAAAAAGAGAAAATGGGGGATAGATGCTTTGAAAGAGAAAACAAGGCATGTCTCACCATGATTTGGGCTACTTTAGACCAAAATCAAAGTTATGTCCTACTTATGACACTGGTTGTGAGACACATTAGATACGCTTCTTACTAATTTCAAGGCTACAATCACACCACAAGAAACTTAAGAAATGAAAAGACCAAAATCACAACTAAGGTCAAAGTCGTAACCCTAGCCACGAAAATACTATTCATTTTTTAAATTTTGAAAAATTTTCAATTAAATTATGGTCTAAAGCCCCCAATGTGACCATAAATAAGATTATCCATATATATACACAACTTAGTGACCTAAACTAATAAAAATTCCTAAGAAATAAAAATCACAAAACTTAAAATTCATTTACAATAAATTAAAATAGATTAAATTTCAATTCTTTTTTACTAATGGATGCTCAAAGTATAATCTTAATTAATCAAAGAGAAAAGGGGCATTAGGTTTCCTTATAACAAGTGCCAATTTGATGCCATTAGCTCAATAACTTCAATGAAAAATTATTTTTTATATGGATCATAGGGGTTGTTGACATCCGTTTTTAA
The DNA here is from genome assembly GCA_028565735.1 of Pinacopodium congolense. Taxonomy (NCBI): domain Eukaryota; kingdom Viridiplantae; phylum Streptophyta; class Magnoliopsida; order Malpighiales; family Erythroxylaceae; genus Pinacopodium; species Pinacopodium congolense. The sequence goes on along the minus strand of JAOXYD010071142.1, from coordinate 3,048 downwards.
CTCATTGAAGTCACCACTTGGACACAACTTTATTTAATGTCCATATAATTCAAGATTGAAGTTCTTTCTAGGGATGTTCAGGTCTAGATGGACAGGCCTTTGCAATATGACCAAGATTTATCCATTTGGAACGATTGAAGTTAGCAATGGTCACTCAACCTTCAAGGTTAATGGGCAAAGAGTGAAATTGTATGTGCCTAGTTCAGTTGAGGATTCTTCTTAGACTCTTTCACTATTTAATCCTCATTAAACTAGGTAAATTATCAAGTTAGGTAGGTAATTGTGTGTCTTTTGATTTTATTTTGGGTGTTAGGATTGAATAAATCAAGTGTTGAAACTCTAGAAGTGTGTTTGAATTAAGTTTGGTGAGTTTGATTTAGTTTTAAGAGTGTTCTTAAGCTTTAATCTAAAGCAATTTGATGAATAATTCAATCTATGTTGTTTGGACTTGATTTTGAAAAGATTTTGATGTGAAATTGGATTGAAATTGGAGTTATGAAGACTTAAACAGACTTATAACGGTGGTCTGTTAGCCCACCGTTATAGGATGCTCAACCGCCGTTGAAGGCAGTGTATTCTGTGTCTATAACGGCGGGTTGTTCTTCATATAACGGCTCCGTTGTATGAAGAACAGGATACCGTTATACTCTGCGTTTGTCGATAAAATGACGTAGTTTCACTGTTCATCATCTCCTACCTCTCAACTCTTCCGAAAACCCTAATTGGCCCCAACCTTCAAATTGCCATAACTTGCTCAATTCTTAAACAAATTGGACGTCCTTGATGTCCATTTGTCATATTTTCTGTCCTCTACCAGATTCTAGCATCAATTTGTTCAGAAAATCAACAGATTTTTCACAATCTACTCTGCAAGTTTCGGATCTTTTTCTCTCCCTGAGTTATTCTTTTTCAATTTTCTCCCAACATAGGCCTCCATTTTCTTAGATTTTGGTACTATTGTATTAGAAATTTCATTAGCTTTATTTTGGTACCAATTTTATTCAGTTTCATCATCGTAAAAAAATCAAGAATATTCCGATCAAAAGGGAATATTCTGGTGACTCTTGCCTGAAAATTTTCTTAATTTCTGTATCGATTTCTGACCTGTTTGTACCTATTATTTTGAACAGATTGCAGTCAAATGGCACCTAGGAGGAAGAGATTGGCCTTTGACCCAGTGCGGTTCACTAGTCAAGAAAATTTTGACTGGTTCAAAGCTCATAGGGGGAATGAATTCATTGTCAAGCGACCTATCCATCCAGAGCTCGAAGCTATTTTCGATATATCTGGAGCTTTCAGGACCTTCAGATAGGAGGCCATCGTTATCTTTGCTGGTACGTTCTACCCTAATTTAGTTCGAGAATTCTTTGCAAATATCGAAGATAAGGACGAGACAGACACCATCAAGATACACTCGATGGTCAAAGGTATTCTTATCCATATCACTCGTGCCTCAATTTCTGCATTATTAGGAGTACCAGATGAGGGTAGTATATTTGTTAAGAGTAGGGATCTACTTCATGGGGATATCATTTCTTCAGACCCTTCTTTTTCTATTATTGCTGCTAGAGATGCCCTAAGTCTGGCTAGGAATTCCAGGGGTTATATTACTGCTGCATTGGGAGCTAGGGAGCAGATTATAGTCGAGATGATTAGTCATAATGTTGCTCCTCGAGCCACTGGGCTCAATAAGATAAGGTATGTGGATGTATACCTCCTGTATAAGATGATGCATGGTTTGGAGACTATATCGGGGATCCCGTTTGCTGGGTTTATTATTTTATCAATGAGGGATGTTATGAAGCTAAAGAGGCCCAGCAAGAACTTCTGCTTCCATTATTTGCTCACGAGGATCTTTAGGGATGCTGGAGTTCTTTTGGATTCTATTGAGTCCGAGGACTATACTGATAGGAATGTCATCAACGCCAGTGTGCTCAAGCTTTGGCATTTCATTTATCGGGGAGGCATTTAGCGTAGACTTCGAAAGGGAAAGCATCCATATGATGATCCTATATAGCCTGACATTCTTGTCAAGATGGGCGAGGCTTCATCTGAGGCCACTCCTAGTGTCATTCCTCCTCGCCTACCTTCGCCTGCAGCTACTTCAGTTCCTTCTCCTCCACTGGCTTCGGATGATCCTCATATTGCAATGATGCAATATTTGATCTCCATGGAGGGTCGTATCTGTTCTGAGCTTTATGAGTTTCGTTTGGAGTTCTCTACCTTTTTTTCGGATGTTACTCGTCGGCTTGATGGCCTTCAGCATCAAGTTGATGACTTGACTACTCATGTGAGGAGCTTTGAGGACTATCAACGTTACAGGGATGGCGATGACCATTCTATTTAGCTTATTTGGTTATTTATTTTTGTTGCTTCAGGTGTTTTGTTCTTTGCTTGTTTAAGTTCAGTAGTATAGGTTTCCCTTTTATAGTATAGGTTTTTGTTGTTTTTCATTGTGATCTGATAGCTTTTGGTGCTATATGTTGCTCCTTCCTGTACTGATTATTCACATTTATATGAGTGGAGCTTCTTTTGGCTATTTTTCTGTGTTTTTTTTATTTTTCTTTATTTCAGTTACTGCAAGTCAATTTCAATACATTGATGGCACTTCAAGAATATATCATACGGGTGCATTTCTTTCCCTCCTTCTCTACATTATTCTTTTCATTATTAATTTCAAACATTGAAGACAATGTTTCATTTAAGTATGGGAGAGGGATTTATCTGTTTATCACTTGAGCATGGTTTGTTTGATAGTGATTTGATTTATTATCCATTTCATCATAGTCTATAAATTATGGAAAAAAATTTAGATTTTTTATCCTTTTTTATTGTTCCTGCTTTCATTTGAATTTAATTATTTTGGTAATTGAAAATGTTATCTAATTCATTTTTATTATTAAGGACTAAATGTTTTTAATTTAATTCATATTTTTTATGGTAGATACCTAAGGCTAGAAGGATATTCCATATATAAAATGTAACTTTCTGAGTAATTTTGTGACGTCTTTGACGACATTAACCTCATTCAAAGAAAAAGAACTGGAA
>JAOXYD010071121.1:0-12637 GCA_028565735.1 Pinacopodium congolense | reverse complement strand
CAAAACCCTCCTTAAGCCTCCAGACACTATATATACTCTTTAGAAATGAATTTTGATAATCTTGACTCTCTAAAAACTGATCAAACCTTCTGAATCTCTCAAAAGCCTCAAGCTGCCTAAGTTTTCACTGCATTTACTTTCAATCGATCATTTGCTGTCAATCTGTGTTTCTGGGTGTGTAATTTTATGTTTAATATCTTACTTGAGTGTTTAAGAGTTTGTTTTATCCATCTTTTACATTTTAGAGAGGTTATTTCATCATATTAAAGTTAGAACTCATTCATCTATCAAAACTGTCTCTGTTGAGACTGTTTTATCTTGAATCTCGATTCCATGTGATAAAACTTGTTTCTAAAATCTTGTTATTTGAGTTTTCAGATTGCTTAAGGTCTCTAGATTTTTTTTGAACCGTGTTTCGATTTTTTTAGGCATGTTTTAGTTATCATTGAGCTTCAACATTCATATACTTTAAAATAGCTACTGTTTTTATTGATCTGAGTTTAATTTCGATTTCAACTTACTTAAACTATTTCTTTGTGTTTGTTATTATTGTTTTATGTTTCTTTAAGTTCTTAGGAGTCAGAATAATCTTAGTTTTAAATTTTTGGTTGGTTATTTCATCATTTGTGTGCATTAGTTCATTTATACATCAAAACTATCTAATTTTTTATGTTGTTCGTTTAATCACGATTTTCATCATATAAATCAATTATGGGCGCATAAATTGATTATGGTTAGTTTACAGAAGATGTTAGGAGTGCTCTGATATTTTTTATTTGATTTTTAAGCACTTATATTTGTATTTTGAGCTGAGTATTCATAGAGTACTTAAACTGTCCATATTTTGTGATTAGCCTATCTTGATAATATTGCATAAATATATGCATGTTTTTATGCTTAATTCTATTATACTAAGTTTGTTTAGGTTTTCAAGATTGTCATTATTCATTCATATCATTTATTGAAAGCTAAAGCCCTTAGTTTAATTTTGCATCGAGTGAAAAATCTTTCAAGGTATATTTAATTACTATAATTTGGGAGAATTAAATCTTTTAGATATTTGTGAATTGTATAGGCTTCTCTTTACTTTGAAAAGAGTTGGAATATGTTACTCTTCACATTTAGAAAGTAAGATTGTTGTTGTGGGTTATTCTTCACCATTGGAAAGTAAGATTGTAAAGGTTACTCTTTAGCCTATCTTTGGGGTAGGTGAACTTCTTTAATTGGCTTGTGTCTTTCTCTTATCTCAACTTATTGCATTCTTTTTGGTAGTTACAATCTCATTTCATCTTAGGTTGAATCTTGGTTTAGTGATTGCATTTAGTTTCCAATTGTTTTAGGATAATAGTTTGATTTAGCTAAAAGTTTTTAAATACCCAATTTACCTCCTCTTGGGTGCCATAGGGCTTACATTGATGATTGAATTCCTTATTTCATTGTCTAAAAGTCTGCTTCAATCCATAGAGGTAGTGTTTCAACCTGTAAACTTAACCTTTCTCAGCCTTTATATACTTATCAGGTGGAAACATATAAATCTCCTCATCTAGAAAATCATGAAAAAAAAACATTGTTATTATCTAGTTGATAAAGGGTCCAATAATGTGATACAAAAACTAAAGTTATAAGAAGAACAGTGACAGATTTAGCCAGAGGAGAAAAACTATTAACGTAATATACTCCATCAATTTAATTGTAGCCCTTTACAACCAATCTTACCTTGTACCTATCAACTGTACCATTCGGTTTCAACTTGAGTTTATATACCCAACGAGAACCAATGGATGTCTTACGATCTGATAAGGAAGTGAGCTCCCAAGTGTCATTAGATTCCAAGGCTGAAGGTTCCTGTTGCTCAGCCCGAATCTAGTTAGGATCAAACTAAGCTTGAGAATAGCTAGTAGGTTCTTTAATACTGGATAAATTAACTAAAAATGACATATATGTACGTAGAAGCTCTATAATGTCAACTTGAAAAAATTCATGTGTAGGAAAATCAATGATAAAAACAAATTCAGAAGGAGCAATAAAATGACAATCAAAATTCTGTAAACACACAAGGCACTGAACATTTCTGGTTCTTCGACATAATTGGAGAGTAAGAGATATAAAAACTGAATTTGACTCTTAAACAGGATGATCATAAGAAACATCAGTAGATGGAACTGATGGTGGAGACATAACATGATGAAATGGATTAGAAGCAATTGGCAATGAAGAATTAGAATTAATTTCTATGATATGATTGTAAGGAAACTTAGCCTTATGGAAAACATGATCCCTTGAAACAAGCACCAAATGAAAATTAAGGTCATAAAAGGTAGTAAATAAGATTGTATTTCATCTGAAAAATCTTTAAAAAATAGTTGACCAAAATTGAAAGCATGTTAGAATTTATATATGTGAGTGAGATCGACTTTATTACTTAATTATGAATTATTTACTCCTTAAGTGATATATTTGAAATGCTAATTTATAAATTATTACATGTATTTAACAATTTATCCAATATTTATTTAAATAATAATAATTAAAAATTTTACTCTTATAAAAATAAAAGTAAAAATTTTCAAATAATAAGAAACTACGTACATTTAAAATGGGTTATTATAATTTTAGGATCCAATTCTCATAAGATGGGTAATATAGATCTATAGATTTTTCTAAAAGCTCTTGTTTAATGCCAACCATAAGAAAAAAACAAAGTTTGAATATATTCCAAGGTATTGGAATTATTTAGAATTGAAAATTTTAATTTAATAAAGCAGGTGAGGTTTCTTGTATATTATACATAAGTAACAAGGAATTTAATTTATTAAAAGACAACACATAACTTATAAGATTAAGAAAAAGAGAAAGAACCAACCATTTTTTAATACTATACAACAATCCTTTTCCAAGGACAAGAGAAATTAAATGACAAACAACAGGCGTGGCCTATCATATTAGTGGTGGTGCCAATAAATGAAATTCTATGATAGAATGATATTTGTCCAGGCAATGCTTTAAAATTAATATTTGAAAAGAGAAAATTTTTTATAAGTATGTTATCCTTCTTTATTGATTTATTTGTTCCTTTTATCACATAAATTAAATAGGCTTGTAAATATCTGGGGAAATATGATTTCATATTTAGATTTGAAATTGCAATGACATTTAAAAGAAAATATTTATTTTTCCTATTTCTCTTTGGAGAGTCCGTCACATATATCGTTTTGGAAAAAACTACATGGTATATAATTGGTAGTCATCTATAACCATCCTTCGTATAAATTCAGAGATGTTTTGGTCATTATTCTTTATTTGATATAAAAAAGGCCATGAATGACTATTAGTGAATAGTATGTAGTCAAACCCGTTCGTTTTTAAACCTTTGTAACTTTATGTTCATTGATTGGCCAACACATCCTATTGCCTTAAGGATATAGTGATCGAAGTAGTGGAGAAATCTTCCCTTTTAGATTAATTAAAAAAGAAAAATAATTAAAAAAATTCAATTATAAAATGAAAACATCAAGTTGATTAATTGTATAAACATTGATATCTGTTGCCAAATTTTATTTTGGTAAGATATTGTACATGTGTCAATTAATATTAGATATGAAATTTCATAAAATTTTAAATTATAAAATAATCTTAAATTTTTAAAATTTTATAAAATATTCTTTTAATATATGGTGTTATATAGTTTAAAACTTTTGTTAATTATACAATTTTATTATTATTTAGATAAAAATATAAAACATATTTATATAGAAATATATCTATAATATGAAATTTAAAATATAAAAAGATAAAAAACCTCTTCATTTAATAAATAAATAACTTTAAAGGGTTACTTGCAGGGAACCTAGTTTGCTCGAGGAGGGAAGCGTTAAAAGGGTTACCTTCAGGCCAAACACTAGCGATTGGGGGGCCTTCTCCATCACCAACACCTAGCAAGACAGACATTTTGTGTATTTAACCAATTTTCGTCAACACTTTTTTTATCACAAGATGTTAACTTGTCAATTCGACGTCTGATTCAAGTGTAGGGTGCATCTGGCTATTCGTCGTGTGGAGCTTCCTCATATACAATGCCGATGTCGACCTAATTTGGCAAAGTTTCGTGTGTGTGAGTTTTTTAGGGTTCTCAAAGAGTTTTGTTTCTTTTTTAGGATGTTATGTAGTTGGTGTAGAGGCTTTGCCTGTGTGATTGTAGTGAGTGTCTGTGTGGAGTGTTTAACTCTCTTTTGATTAATTAATTAAATTAAAATTTGAAAAAAAATAATTTAGGATTTGGTTACTAAGAAATAAATAAGAGGAGGAAGAATTTAATTAAAAATAAAGGGAGTTAAGTAATATAGGACACGTACTTACTTACATGAGGTAAATTGATGATCATAAAAGTTCATAACTTGGGATGTTGACTTCTAATATATTAAGATGTCAGTGTTGTGGAGATGTTGAAAATGATAAATAACTAGTCGACCAGTGCCAATATTGGTAGCCCGATCCTAGTACTAGTCAATTGATGTCATGAAAATTTTAATTAGTTTTTATATTTTAGTCCTTCAAAATTTTTAAATTTATATTTTAATCCCAATACATAATGATATTACAAATGATAGGCCGATACAACTTGATAAGCTTGGAATAATGATGAAATTAATACATTATGAGAAACTAGAACTTTCATAAAAAAAGAAGCAAACAAAAGGCTTTAAAAAGAATTCTCTAAGAATAAAATATGAAGAGTTGTCTATTAACTTTTGAATTTAGGAAAAAATATTGAATTAGTCTAAGAAAGAGTAGATGAACAAATAAAAACTATTATTCATTTGTCATACTAACAAATAAGTCTTGAACCATGACATATGATTTTACAAAAGCATATAATGTATTTTATTTAAATAAAACAAGTTTTACGTGAAGAGGATTTGACATTTTAATAAAACTTATATTATAGTGGAGGAATTTTAGTTAAATTTTAATAACGTAAAAAAGAAATTGATAAAATGTACTCATTTTAATTTTGTTGAATTAAGGGAGGTTTTAATCTTAGTTTTGATGATAACAAAACATATTTGATTACTAATGATTTAAGTTTATGATGTATAATTCAAAGATAGGTATATTTCAAAATGAATTTAATATGAAAGCTTAGAATTTGAAGCCAAATTTGAAGATAATAAAAGATTAAAGGATTTGAAAGTTTCAAGACCCTAAATAGGTTGTTCCAAATATGTTTGTAACTTTTACTTAATGTTCAATTGATTTAAGGGTTCAATTTAAATCATGCATTGCATTTGGAATGTCAAGTTGTATATTTTCTCAATTCAAAGATCAATTCATAATTTTGAATTGTTTGATATGTCTTGATCATTCATATAATATTAATATATGATTTAAAGTTTTTTTGAAGTCCAATTCATGTTAGATTGTTATTAGGATAGGATTAGAGCTTGTTTGTAACTTATTTTCTAGTTTTCTGGAGGCAATACGGCGGGCTGAGAGGGAATACGATGAGTTATAAGGGAATATGGTGGGCTGTCTAGACCCTTGTATTGGATCTGTTTCCAAAGACTAATACGGTGAGCTGGAGGGCATCGTATAACTCCTAGAACTCACCATACAAGTCAAACAACTAATTTTTACTTTCGGCCTTTTATTTCTTTTCTTCTTTCTAGTGGCTATTTTATACTTCTAAACCGTCCTTAAGCTTCTAGACACTATATTTACCCTCTTAAAATGAATTTATACTCTCTAAATGCCTTGAAAACAGATCAAAAAGCCAAAATCTCTCAAAAAGCTCAAATTGTCCAAATTTTACTGTTATCACTTTCAATCCATCTGTTTACTATTTTATTGAGTTTCTAAATGTGCAAAATTATTGTTTTCATCTTACTTGAGTGTTTAAGCATTTTTTTATCCATCTTTTATATTTTATAAGGGTTATCTCATTAGATTAAAGCTAAAACACACACATATATCAAAACTGGCTCTGTTAAGACTATTCTTACTTTAATCTCGATTTTAGCTAACTAATATTGCTTCTAAAATTGCGCAATTGCTATTTTCTACTCACTTAAGTCCTTTAGAGTGTGTTTATCTATGGTTTCGATTTTTTGAGGCTTGTTTCAGCTACCTTGTTTATCTTCTTTCTAATGGTTTATCAGTATTTGATATTATTGTTCTCTATTTTTTTAAGTTTTTAGGAGTCAGAATAATCATAGTTTCAAATTTTTGATTGATTGTTTCATCATTTATGTGCATTAGTTTACTCATATATCAAAATTGTCTAGTTTTTATATTCTTCATTTAATTACAAATTGCATCGTTTAAATTAGTTTTTAGGTGCATAAATTTATTGTGTTTAGATCACATAAGGTATTAAAAGTGCTCTGAAATTTGTATTTTGATGTTTAAGCATGCATATTTATGTTCTAAGCTGAATATTCGTAAAGTACTTAAACTGTCCATATTTTATACTTAGCTTATTTTGATCAAATTATATATATATACATTTTTTTGTATATAATTTCCATCATAATAATCGTGTTTATGCTTTCTAGATTATCATCTTTCATTCATATCATTTATTGAAAGCTAAAGCCCCTTAATTTAATTGTGCATTGAGTGAAACATCTTTTTAAGGTGTATTTAGTTACTTGAATTTGAAGTATTGAATCATTTGGTTAATTGTAAGTTGTAAAGGCTTCTCTTTGCCTTGAAAAGAGTTATTAAAAGGTTATTCTTCGATTTCAATAAGAAGATTGAGTATTGTATAAGGTTACTCTTCACCTTTGAAAAGTAAGATTGTAAAGGTTACTCTTCATCTTATAAGAAGATTATACTTATTTTGTTTAATTAGTGAAAATCGTCCAACAAATAGTTGGAAAGAAGGCATACCTATCTTTGGAACTTACTTTTATAACTTCCTTGTGTCTCTCTTTTCCCTTAACTCCTTACTTATTGTTAGTTGTGTAGCTTGAACTTTAATTTATTACATTCATTTTGGCATTTCCATATCATCTTAGATTGAGCTTTGATTTAGTGATTCCATTTAGATTTTAATTGGTTTAGGTTGCTAGTTTTAATTAACAAAGAATTTTTTAAACACCCAATTCACCCCTTCTTGGGTACCATAGGACTTACAATTATTATCAGAACCTAAGTCTTAATTTTACATTAATTTCTAAAAAAATTGTGAGAAAACATCCATTATGGCTCAATTGAGCAGTTTGTCTAGTTTTGAAACTCAAAATATTGGTAGACCTCCATTCTTTGATGGAAACAAGTAATTATATTGGAAAACTATGATTAAGTTCTTTCTTTAAGCCAAAAATGTTAAGTTGTGGGATATAGTGAATGAAGGTCCTTATGTTTATACTAAGATTGAGAATGACCAAAGAATTCCTAAAGTAAAAGATGAATGAAATTTAGAGAATGAAAGATTTATTTTACTTAATAGTAGAGTCGTTCATATCTTATTTTGTATTTTAATTATAAGTGAATTCAATAGGGTGTTTATATGTGAAACAATTAAAGAAATTTGGCATACTTTATATGTTACTCATGAAGGTACCAATTAAGTGAAAGAAAGCAAAATGTCTATGCTCATTCACCAATATGAATTGTTTTCAATGCATCATAATGAAAGCATTATATATATATATTTTAGATTTGGTAACATCATAAATGCTTTGAAGAGTTTATGAAGATTATATGCTAATGTTGAAATTATTAGAAAAAAATTGAGATTTTTGCCAAAGAAATGGAGGGCTAAGTTAATCGCCATTTAAGAGGATAAAGATCTAAATATTTTACTTTTACCTTTAGAAGAATTGATAGGTTCATTACTTATAAAGGAGATGACGATGAAGGATACAAAAGCAAAATAAGAGGAAGTTTCATCAAGATGGAAGAACTTAACATTCAAAGCCAAGAAAGAGGAGTCTAGCAAATAAGGGAGCTCTTCGAAAGAAAGTGAAGAAGAAATAGCTCTCTTTACCAAGAAATTCAACAAATTCCTAAAGAAGAAGTCACTTTCCAAGAAAAGAGAGTAAGGTAAGTATGATCATAAAAACAAAATATACTAATGTTATTTATTATGAATGCAAGAAACTGGGACATTTGAAAACCAATTGCCCACTTCTCAAGGAAAATGAGAAGGATAAAATAAGTGGCAAGAAGGAAAGAAGATAAAAGAAGGCCAAGAAGGGAAAGAAAGCATTAAAAACCATGTGGGAGACCAAAAGCAAAGAGGGAAGTGAAAATTCGAAAGATGAAAGCGTCAAGTTTTGTTTCATAGCTTTGGATGACGAGGTACCATCTTTTTGACCCTTTAATGATGATGATGAGAATGTGAATATGCATGTATGTATTGGTTTGAGTTATGATGAATTAGTTAGATGCTTAGAAAGTGCAATTATAAAAAGGAAGAGATTGCCTTCTAAACATAAAGAATGAAAAAAGGTGATTAATGATTTTATAATAGAAAATGAAAAGTTTAAAGAATGATTTGCATGCCTTAGAATCTAAAAGTGTGGATTTTGATAATGATAAGAAGAAAATGATAGATGAAAATAATTTCTTAAATAACGAGATAAAAAGGTCTTAAAGAATCACTAGAAAAGTTTATTAAGGAAAAAGAAAAATTAGATCATATGCTTGGAGTTTAAAAGGCCTCTAATGATAAATGTGATTTAGACTTTATATAAGGGAGTGAAACACCTAATGCAAAGACTATTTTTGTAAAAAGAAAAACTTTGGATGAAGAACATATTCCTAGACCATCTTTTGATAATGGTACATCATCTTTTAGAACTCAATCTAGGAACATTTATCATGCCTACATGTATGCCTAAAGATTCACATCTAGGAGAAATATGCATACTTCTAAAAAAAGGCATAGTTTCTTTTCAAATGCAAAATTTTCATATAATGCATATAAACTACAATCTATGCACATTATACCTACACATTCATATGCTCCTTTTATGCATGTTCTTGCATTAAAAAATGACTTTTATGTTCATTCTAAGCCAAGATTGCAACAAAGAAGAAATTTTAGAAATGATGCATCTAGATTTGCATATAAAAACAACTTTAGGTCAAACATGCATTTCTATAAAGTGACATATATTTGTAATTATTGTAGAATGTATGGTCATTTAGAAAGATTATGTTTTGATAAATTATCTAGATTTTCTAGTTTGCCAAATGCCTTAGGAACTAGAAAAGTATTTATCCCCTAAGAACCCAAATTAATATGGATACTTAAGGTTAAATGATTTCTTTGTTTTGTAAGATTTTAAGAAGAGCATATGGTACGTAGATAATAGGTGCTCTAGGCATATGACGGGTGATGCCACTCACTTTATTTCTTTAAAAGACAAAGATGGTGGATATTTGATATATGGAGACAATGTCAAAGGTAAGATAATTAGCATTAGTACAATCAGTAAGAACAACACTACCATTGACAATATACCTTAGTGCCTATGCCTAATGATCATTAAATTATTAGTACTAAGTGGGTCTTTAGAAGTAAACTTGATGAAGATGGAAACATTGTGAGAAATAAGGTAAGATTAGTAATAAAAGGGTATAACAAAGAAGAATGAATTAATTATGAGGAAACATTTGCATTCATAGCTAAATTAGCAGCTATTAGGCTTTTACTTACTTTTACTTCCTATATAGGTTTAAACTTTATCAAATGGATGTTAAAAGTGCTTTATTAAATAGTTTTATTTAAGAGGAGGCGTATGTAGAGTAACCTCCCGATTTTGAAAATCATGATGTATCCGAACACGTTTATAAACTTTCTAAAGCTTTGTATGGATTGAAAGAAGTTCCTAGTGCTTCGTATGATAGATTAAGTCATTTTCTTCTTTAAAATGATTTTGTTAAGGGAAAATTTGACACTATTTTGTTTACAAAAAAAATGATGATTTGTTGATTATTCAAATTTATATGGATGACATTATATTTGATGCTACTAATGATATTTTATGTCAAGAATTTGTAAAGTGTATGAATAGAAAATTTAAGATGAGTATGATGGGGAGTTTAAAACTTCTTTCTTAGACTCTAAATCAAGCAAATGAGAGATGGCATCTTCATTAATTAAGCGAAATAAAAAAAAGAGCTACTTAAATGATTTGGGATAAACCAAACCAAATCACTAGGCACACCAATAAGCATCACCACCAAATTGGACAAAGATGAAGAAGGTAAGTTGGTAGATGTCAAACAATATTGAAGTATGATAGGTAATTTATTGTATTTAACTACTAGTAGACCCGATATCATGTTTAGTATGAACTTATATACTAGATTTTAATCAAATCCTAAAGAGTATCATTTATTGATCATTGAGAGAATTTTGAGATATTTATTTGGTTCATCATCATTGGGTTTATGGTATCTTAAAAGTGCATTAATTGAATTAGTTGGTTATTTGGATGCAAATTATATTGGTAGTTTTTTAAATAGAAAAAGTACTTCCGGTACTTGTCAATTCCTTAGTCATGCATTGTTTTCATAGTTTAGTAAAAAGTAAAATTCAGTTGCTTTATCTACTACCGAAGCGGAATATGTAGCGGCCAATATTTGTTGTGTACAAGTTATTTGAATTAGGCAACAATTTAGAGATTATGGCATAGAAATGATAAAGATTCCTATTATGCGTAATAACACTAGTACCATTTGCCTAACTAAAAATCTAATTCAATATTTAAGAACTAAGCATATTGAGATATGACCTCATTTTGTAAGAGATCATGTGCATAATGGTGATATTGAATTGAAGTTTATGGATACACATCATCAATTGACTGATATCTTTACTAAACCAATGAATAAAAATAGGTTTTGCATGATTAAAAGAGAATTAGGCATGATTGATGGTGCATCTCTTTGATTTCTATGTGTTTATGTGTTTATACATGTTTTTCTCTTTAGTTTGCATTTATGCATGCTTTTCTCTCTTATTTACCTTTTTATGTATGTTTTACTCCTTGATTTGTGATTTCCATATATGTTTCTCAATCTTTTTGATGATATAAAAAATTGGGAGAAATATGTATAATATTTTGTGTGTTTATGTGATGTTTATGCCTATCATTAAAATAGAGTTAATCATTCAGGGTATATGCCTATGTATGTCCCTTTAATGACCAATTGCTCCTACATATGTTATATGTTAATATATACATTTAGGGGGAGCTTAAATTGCCTAAATGCATAATCTACGGGGGGAGCTTTGGCTGCATAAACTAAGAGGGAGCCTTGGTTACAATTAGAGCTTTTTTTTTGAAGATATGAGATGTTTGGTTATTTTATACCTTGATTTTATTAATTGCAAGGTGGTTTGTTATTTCCATAATATCACATGTTTTGTCATCATTAAAAAGGGGAGATTATTGAATCAAGAAAAGTTCCAATCTTGATTTTGACGATAACAAAATATATTTAATTACTAATGATTTAAGTTTATGATGTAAAATTCAAAGATAGGCGTATTTCAAAGTGAATTCAATATGGAAAGCTTGAAATTTGAAGGTCAAATTTGAAGATAATAGAAGATCAAAGGATTTGGAAGCTTCAAGACTTTAGATAGGTTGTTTCAAATATGTTTGTAAGTTTAACTTAATGTTCAATTGATCTAAGGGCTTAATTTTAATCATGCATTGCATTTGGAATGTCAAAATTGCATATTTTCTCAATTCAAAGGTCAGTTCATAATTTTGAATTGTTTGATGTGTCTTGATCATTCATATAGTCTTAATACATTATTTAAAGTTTGTTTGAAGTCTAATTCATGCCATATTGTTGTTAAGATAGGATTAGAACTTGTTTGCAACTTGTTTTATGGTTTTCTGGAGGTAATATGGCGGGTTAAAAGGGAATACGATGGGCTGAGAGGGAATACAGTGGACTGTCCAGACATCCATATTAGGCTATTTTTAGAGACCCATACGGTGGGCTGGAGGGCGCCTTATAGCTCCCAGAACCCATCATATAAATCCAACGACTAGTTTTTACCTTCAGCCCTTTATTTCTTTTCTTCTTTCTAATGGCTATTTTACACTTCTAAACCCTCCTTAAGCCTTTAAACACTATATATACTCTCTTAAAATGAATTTATACTCTCTAGATGCCCTAAAAATAGATCAAAAAGCCTAAATCTCGCAAAAAGCTCAAGCTGCTCAACTTTTACTACTATCATTTTCAATCTATCTGTTTACTGTTTTATTGAGTTTTTGGAGTGCGAAATTATTGTTTTCATCTTGTTTGAGTGTTTAAGAGTTTGTTTGATCCATCTTTTACATTTTATAAGCATTATATCATCAAATTAATTGCCTGTTTGGATGAGTTTATACCAGTAAAGCTTTTGTTAGTAGAACTTTTTTTTGTAGATCTTTTCTGAAAAGAGCTTCTCTAAAAAGACAGTTGACTATTTGGTTGTCATTTAAAAAAGAGTTTTTTTGAAAGAGCTTCATAGAGTAGATTGTTTGGCAATATAAAAATAAAAAGTATTTTTTGATTTTAACTAAATTTATTTTGTAATAAAAATTATTTATGTATATAAATATTATTTAAAGTATATTAAATAATATGAAAAGTACAATATATTAATTATTATATAATT
>JAOXYD010071110.1:0-12638 GCA_028565735.1 Pinacopodium congolense | reverse complement strand
TATTTAAACAATAAAATAAGATTGAAATGACATTAAAAAGCATATGAAAATTTAATAAATTTCAATCTTATCACTAGGCAAAATTTTCAACAAAGGTTTTATAAAGAATTTAGGCCTAGAAATGATCATAAGAAGGCATATAAGAACTATACTGAATTTTGTGCAAATATTATAGTTATCATGAACATGTATCAAGTTGTTATTATGCTAGAGTTAGAGATGTTTCACTAAAAGGTATAGATAGGTATATTACTATCATTCAAAGGACCTAAGATGATGTTGGTATCAAAATCTACTATATTTTGTTGTTTTATAGGTCACTAAAAGGAAAAATAAATGATATAGGGATTGTGGATGTTCACATCACATGATTGGTGAATCTTCATAATTTATCCCTTTTAAAAGAAAGGATGTAGGATTTGTTAGTTTTGTAGACAATTCCAAGGGTAAGGTAATTTGCATTGAAAAAGTTGGTAATAAAAATTATTATTTAACTGATAAAGTTTTACTTGTTGATAGATTAAAGCATCACCTTTTAAGTCTTAATTAATTATATGATAAGAACTATAAGTATGCTTTGAAGTTAATGAATCCATCGTTTCAAATATTACTGATGGTAGTAATGCTTTCTTAGGAAGAAAGAGAAGGTAACGTTTATATCATTGATTTAGATGATACTAACCTTTAAAACAAGTGTTTGATATCTTTAAGTGAATGTACTTGGATTTGGCATAGAAAACTTAGACACGTAAGTATAGATTTGTTGTCAAAGCTTAACTCTAAACAACTTGTGAATGGGCTCTAATAATAAAGTACAAAAAGGACAAGATATGTGAAGTATGCAAAATGGGAAAACAAGTAAGGGGTTCTTTTCCAAGCAAAAAATTAGTAACAACATCTAGATCCTTTAAACTTCTTCACATAAATTTATTTAGGCTTACTAAAGTAGCTAATTTAGGTGGTAAGTCATATGCATTTGTTATACATGATGATTTTAGTATATTTACATGGATGTTATTTTAAGTTCTAAGGATGCTTAAATCATTTTATAGTTTTTCTAAGAAAATTGAAAATAAAAATGACTTGTCAGTTGCATCTATTAGGAGTGATCATGATAGAGAATTTAATAATGACTTGTTTGAATCATTTTATGATGATCATGGTATTTTGCATAATTTTTTCAACCCATATGACTCCCAAACAAAATGGTTTGGTAAAGGAAAAATAGGAGATTATAAGAAATGGCTAGAATTATGATTAACAAATAATAATTACCTAAGTACTTTTAATTCAAAAACATAACATACACGTGTCATATAATTAATTAGACTAACATTACGTATAAAATGGATAAAATCCCATATGAGTTCTAAGGAGATAAGAAAAAAAAGATTAGTCATTTTAGAGTTTTTGGATACAACTTTTATATTTTAAATACTAATGATAGTTTAGGAAAATTTGATTCTAAAACTAATGAAGCCATTGTCTTGGGATATTCGTTAACTAATAAAACATAAGTGTTTAATAAAAGAACTCACGCAGTATAAGTGTCTCTACACGATGTTTCAGACGAGATTAACCCTTTCAAAAGTAAGAAATTTTTAGGGACAATGATGATAGTTTATCCAAAGACTTAAAAGTTTATCACTTAAATATGAAAAGAATAAAAGTCAAACCATTTATGAGCAAATTTTTTAGTAAAGAGATGAAAGTAAGGAGGATGAACTACCAAGAGATTGAAGATATAAGAAGGACCATCCTAACCAAATTTTAGGTGATAGTTAATAAGTGGTGACTACTTGTTCTCGGCTTAAATTGTCTCATCCTGTTTTTATGTTTCATATTGAACCTACAAGTATAAAAGAAGCATTAGGTGATGAGAATTATGTTTTGGATATGAATGAAGAATTGAATCAGTTTGAATTAAACAAAGTATGGAATCTAGTACATAAGCCTAAATATTATATAATAATAAGTACAAAATGGGTGTTTAAAAATAAATTATATGAAAATTTGTTTGGAATAAGGTTAGGTTAGTTTTAAAACAATATAATCAAGAAGAAGGAATAGATCCGATGAGAATTTTTCCCCTATAGCTATATTAGAAGTTATTAGAATTTACTTGCATTTGCATTTTAGATTGGATTTAAATTGTTTCAAATGGATGTTAAAATTTCTTTTTTTTAATGGTTTTATATAAGAAGGTGCTTATGTTAAACAAACACCTGGTTTTGAAAGATATGATGCACCCAAGCACATTTTTAAATTATCTAAAGTTTTATATCATTTAAAACAAATACCTAGAGCACGCTATGATAAATTAAGTGCAATTTTTATTTCAAATGGTTTTGAAAAAGGAAATGTTGATACCAATTTATTTATTAAAATGAAAAATAAGATTTATTAATTGTTCAAATTTATGTAGATGGCATCATTTTTGGTGCTATAAATAAGTTATTGTGCCAAGCATTTGTTAAGTGTATCAATAGGGAGTTCGACGTGAGCATGACGAGAGAATTGAACTTTTTTTTCAGTCTCCAAATTAAGCAAATGAAGGATAAAATCTTCATTAGCTAAACCAAGTACAAAAAATAGTTAATAAAAAGATTTTGCGGAGATAAAGCAAAGCCATTGGGTACTCAAATGAGCACATTCACAAAGTTGAATAAAGATGAGGATAGTAAGCAAGTGGATGTCCATCAATATTAAGGTATAACTGGTAGTTACTTTATTTAATTTTAAGCATACCAAATATTATGTTTAGTGTGTGTTTATGTTTTAAATTTCAAACATCACCTAGGGAATCTCATTTGCTAGCTGTTAACTACATTCTTAGGTACTCATACAAAACATTTCATTTTGGACTTTGATATCCTAGGAATACTTTTTAAAAATTGATTGGGTATTTTGATTATGATTTTGTGAGAATTTTTTAGATAAAAAAAGTATTTATGATGCATGTCAATTCTTAGGTATTGCATTAGTATCGTAGTTTAGTGTAGAACAAAATTCTTTTGCATTGTCTATGATAGAAGTGGAGTATGTAGCCTCCGGTAGTTGTTGTATTCAAGTTTTATGGCTTATATAAAAACTTGGGGATTATAAATTAAAACTCAGTAAATTTCCCAGTAGATGTGACAATATAAGTGCAATTTATTTAACAAAGAATCCCATTCATAATTCTAAGATGAAGCATATAGAGTTTAGGTATTGCTTCATTAAAAATCATGTTCAAAATAGGGATATAAAACTTGAATTTATTGATATCGTAAATCAATTAGTAGATATTTTTGTTATAAATATGTGTAAGGATAGATTTTTCATGATGATAAGAGAGTTGGATATTATTGATTGTTCCTATTTATAAGTTTTAAATATTTATTTCATGTTTTTTTTTTGGGATTTCTGTATGATATATATTAATTTTTATATTTTTTACATGTTAGTATAATTTTGGTGTTCTCTTTTTAAATTCTAGTATAATGCTTGAATTTGGGAGGAGTTACCAGTTTAGGGGGAGTAAGTAATTTCTAAGTGAGTTGGTAATTTTTAAACTTATTTTTAAAATGTTGATTTGATGTTGAACAAATAATTTCATGATTATGTTGAATTTAAGGGGGATTGTAATTTTTTAAAACGTGATGTTTTTTGTACTTTTGCAAGATGTATTAAAAGTTTTACGAGATGCATTTTTTTCAACTTGCAATTGTGATTTGGATTAGTTGTATTCATTTTTTAATGACAATCATGTGATTTTTAAGTATGTTTTGATGTTTTTTTAGTTGTTTATAGTTATTATATCATATGGTTTTATCATCATAAAAAAGGGAGAGATTATTAAATAAAAGAAGGTGCACTTTATTTTGATGATAACAAAATACCCAATGACCTAATATTTGTGTATGTGTAATGTATTAAAAGATATGTATTAAGTTAAAGAATTAAAGAAGAGTTTACGGTGTCTTAGAGAAAATTTAAGGTTCATAAAGTGGATTAATCAAGATTTAAGAGTTTAGAAGAGTCAAGATAGCATATATATGTAGGTTATGATCTATAATCTTTATTGATAATCTTACTTAAGTTAATTTTAGGGTTTTTTATGAGGCTCTTTTGAATTGCATATAAAATGGATAATCAAGAGGAATTTTATATGAAAAGTTTTAGTAATCCTCTTGATAAGTTAAAAATATTTTATGAAATATTTGGATGTGTCTGTGAATTTAGGAAGTATTTATAATGTTGAAATAGGCTTGAATTGGTTTGGAATTACCTTAGACAAGTTTTTATGAAATTTTTGGGAATTAAATAACAATTTTGTAAAATTAAACGATGCCCGACACTCTGACAATTGTGCTTTAGTGTGTATTTTTTTAAATGTTTAGCATGTGTTACTTGTATAATAGGTTGTTATTGTTATGTTTAAATACCTATTTTATGTGTTTTTGTTTAGTATGATCTTTGTTATTTTTTTTTATATTTGATATTAAATTGGAGTAAGTTTTGATTATTTTAAGTATTTTTATTTATGTTTTTTATTTTATTATTAATTATTAATATTGAGTTTGAATTAAATCTTATTGGTGTATTTATTTATTGTGTGAAATTTATTAAAATTAAAATTTAAAAATGGAAGAAAGTAAAATGAAGAAAAAAAAAGAAGCTTCAAAAGAAGAACGAAGATTGAAGAATGAAGAATGAAAAAGCTAGAAAACTAAGCTTATAACCTTGAAAAACTTAGAGTTTCGTGCAAACTGAGTCATTAGTTTTGCATGCAATTAGTGGTGTTGCTGTTGTCGAGAGCTCCTTGGTTGCTGGATAAATATCGTATGTACATGGGCCAAGCAACACAGGCTACAGGCGAGAGAGATATTGACCCGTTAGAGAGAAGACCAGGTGCTCGAGGGAGCTCACGCATAGACTACCTTTCATGCCTAGAGCAAGCCCTTTCCCGCTAGTGTAAACTTGAACTCGCGAGAAAGGCCTGGCGAGAGGACTAAGTCCACCGCCCATGGACTTCTGCATTGGCTGCTCTGTGTCACCAGCCTCGAATTACATGGGTTGCACCACCCAACTTGCTGAACCTCCATCCTGTTGCACCCAAGCCGCCCACACTCCAAGCCAGCACATGCAGATGGAAATTAACATCCCCGAAACACAGGAGACAGCCCTAGCTCTAAGATCAAGACCCATTCTGTTGCAAAATTAAAAACAAAAAAGGACAGTAGTCTTAAGAAGAGTTGGACAGAAAAAAACATAGGGACAAAAAAAAATAGATAGGAAAACTTTGGGCAGCGGGGAGGTGGGACGCAGAAGAAAGGAGAGTGGTAGCATACATACACAGAAATTAATTCAACAGCCGCCATATAAGTTATAAAAATTTCAAGATTATAAAATTTTCAAGAGTTCTTTTAATATCTATTTTTTTATATTTATTTTATTTTATTTTATTTTTTTAATAATATAGATATGATTGAACTTGTTTTTATTATAAGTGGTTAAAATATTTCTAGAAATTTTTGTTTAAATTATTTGTGAATCTTTGATTGTTGATTTAGTTTTAGAAATATTTGTGTTGTTTATTGAGCTTAAACTCTACAATGAATTGAGAGAGTGAGTTGGGTAATCCATGTTAGATGTACAACGAAAGTTGATATTTAATAGATCTATAGGCAACAAGTTATTAATTTATTAGGAAGGGATTTCAATAAATTGATATACTAATTATAGGATATGTTCATATCTAGTTGAATATTTAGGAAAAGCTTTGCATGTCGAGAGATCCCAAAATTAATCCTCGATTATTTAACTAATGACATTTAGTTGAACCTTGAGAAATGGTAGCTAAAATATTGAGAAATCTTGGGCCAAATATAAATTAGATCAATTAAACCAAAGTAGAAAAAATAGGGATAACAACAAGTCCTATTCTTGAATCTTATTTCCTCTGAATTTTCATTTGCGTTGTTGTAGATTGGTTATGTTACTCACTTTTTCTTCCAATTTGTTTGCGTCTTACTTATTTGTTTTTATTTTATTTTATTTGTTTAAATCAATTTTTTGAATAAAGTGTAAGCTAAATTGATAGGGTGTTTAGATACAATTTTCGTGGAATCAATATTTATTCTTTACTACAAATACGATTATACTTGCAGTTTTGAGTGTAAAACTATTAGTTAGTTTTACAATACCAACAAGTTTTTGGCATCGTTACCAGGGATTGTTTGTTTAATATCTTGTTTAGTTTGGTTGACTTTGATTTGAAAGTTTTTGATAATTTTCCTTTTGTGTTTACAGATATATGAACACAAGGAGTACGAGATAGTCCAACGAGCTTAGTAATGCAAGGATTCGATGAACAAAAGGTGATGATTCCATTTAACACGGTGACAGCTCTTCAAGCATAACTTTTAGCCCTTAGAGAGTAATTAAGCAACTTACAAGGTAGATCTTCCTCTTTTATTAGAACTATGCAGTTTCATTGTAAATTATGTAGGTAGGACAGTCATATCACAAATGATTGCTTTTTTATAGAGTTATGGGGATTTGAGCAACCAAGAGGTAACAACCCTTATTCTAATTATTATAATTCGAGGTGGTAAAACCACCCATATTTTTTTTGGAATACTAGCAATGTAGGTGGCCAAGTATATGTACAAGAACCTTCGAATTTTCAACAAGTTCACTTTGACGCTTGGGCAAGTAGGATGGAGAAGAAGATCGACAAGATGGTGGACAAATTCATGGATATATTGTTTTCCAAATCCTCAAGCTAGAAGGAACGTCAAAGAAGGCAAGAAGAGAATTTGAATAAGATGGAGGCAAAATTTGACAAAATTATGAAGAAACATGTTTCATCCATCCACAACTTGGAGGTACAAGTAGGTCATCTTACTAATGCTTTGTTTTCTAACGATGCAGATAGCCTACCAATGAATACTGAAGCAAATCCAATGGATCAATTACAGTCCATCATAATTATCATGAAAAAGGAAGAACATGATACAATTAAAAAGGTTGAAAGCTCAAAGGAAGATAGCTAAGATAAAGTTGAAGAGAATGAAGAAGAAAAGGAAGAGTTGCCTAGTGCTAACTTAGAGAATGACCTGCGGCCAAGCAAGCTGAAGCTTAAAAGTGTTGAACAGGATGACGAGCCTCCACATTTATCATTTACAAAGCTACAGAGACCATCTTAGGAGAAGGGCGATTTTCAAAAAAGAGAGTGCACATTAGAGCTCTATGATGAAGCAGTTCGATTCCACTCTCCCAAAGTTTTATAGCATCATGCTGATAGGGAGCCTACTTTGAGCGAAGTTGCTCCAAGCTTTTTACAGAGTTTGAGCATACTTCCTGTTGAGCTCAAACATCCATTTGACAATGGATAGTATAGATATGCCAAGGGTCAAGCTAATAACGTTAAATTAGCATGTTTGTTTTTAATTTGTTTGTCTTTGTGTTTAGTTTAGTTTTGCTCTAATTAGTTTGTGTTTAGTTTACTTTTGAGGTTGTCTGATCTTTAGTTTGTTTCCCTTTTAATCTCCTGTTGTTTAGATGACTTAATGATTGGCAATCATAACACCCAAAATTAAAGCAAAGCACAAACAATTACCTAGCTAACTTCATAAATTACCTAGTTCAATGAGGATTAAATAGTGAAAGAGTCTCAGAAGACTCCTCAACTGAACTACGTACATATGATATGGGTCAAATTGATATGATTTTCATTGTTAATTTGTTGAATTATAATCCCTAATTCAGTGTTTAATTGTTTAATTGATGCCTTATAATGTTTGATTTGCAGAATGGAGATTAAGGATACAGATTGGATTAAAAACATCAAAGAACACCTTTTATTGTTGTTCCTTAATGGCCCCAGGAGAGGGTGTCGTTACTTGAAGAAAAGGGGGTCGTTTAACTCTCAGAATTCAAGCTATAATGGCACCCTATGAGGGTGCCGTTGTAAGGAGGCAGGGTGCCGTTGAACTTCAAGTCAACAATTTCAGCTCCATATCTTCCAGATTTCAACCTTGGCATGATCTGTACTAATGCCCCTTGTCTCTTGGCATGTGAATGTGGTCTCTAGAAGTTTGTATACAATAAAAAAAACAAGATAACACGCAGGAGAATCATCATACTTTAGATCATACAAGTGAGAGAAGGTCTAGCTTCTCTCTTCTTTTCTTTGTTTGATAGCCTAAGCTTTAAACACTTAGATTTCGAGTTTCTGATTGTATTTTTTAGTTTTGTAAGTTGGAGATTGCAGCTAAGACACACATCTGAGTTTCAAAATCATTATAGGGGTTCTAACTCAGATTGTTCATTATATTCTCCTCTTTGTCGTATTAAGTCAAAGACTAAGTTCTTATGTGTATATCTTTGCATATGCTTTGATTTTCTTGCTAGATCTTGTGGATTCAAAGTTATGGTGGTGTCTAAATCAAGCTAACGAGTTCAAGACTTGTCCAGAAGGATTCTAAACATGTTTTGTAACTTCTAACTTATTTATTTCAGCTCATATTTGTAGATCTAGTCATATTATGTGGTGTAAAGTTTATATCTTGCATGTTTTGATTTAAATTTGTGGCTAATCGTATCTGTTGCTATGGATTGATGTTTTTATGTTTTAGATGAGTTTATATGTATGTTTATCTCTCTGTATTTTGTTTATTGAAGATCTAAAACTACCAATTTTAAGCTGGCCACTTAAGCTTAGGATTAAAGATCTTTTAAGCATGAGAAATCATCTTAAATTGTTTGAAAAATTAATAAGCAACATAAATTAATCCTTGTATGACCAAACCTGGATTGTTTGTAAAAGTTGGAGTTCTGGACTTAATTTTTCAGAACTCAACTTCTTGATATTTATGCCCATTTACTTGATTTTAAAACGTAACCAAACTTTAAACAAGATTAAATGGAGAAAAAGCTAAGTCTTAACCATAGCTTTCTTTTGATTTTGTGAAGGACTTTAATCAGACATTAAACATGTTTTTAAACTCAAATAAATCATCAAACATCTAATCCATAGCGCTTTTACACATTTGGTAATTTAAAGAATTTTTCAAAAGCAATTAAAATTCGTTTATAAAGTGTTTATGCAAAAGTAGCCAATTTTAGCCTTTTCCAATTTTCAATCAATTTCTCTAGATTTTCCTAAATAATTGTAATCTAATCAACCTAGTAAATTAAGTAACCAATTCCTCGTGGGATTGACACTCTGAGTTTTAAATTTTACTTCATTTTATTACTTTTGCGATAAGTGCACTAGCCTAAAAAGTTCATTGGTTTTCAAAGTAAAATCATTGCAGAACACCCGTCATTTTTAAGTCACCTAACCAACACAACAAGTTTTTGGCGTTTTTGCTGGGGAATTAGTAACCTTAATATTAAAAAAATTGGTGTCAATTACTTTAGGACTTGTATAAATTTTTTTATTATTTTTTGAATTTTTATGTAATTATTTTCTTGTTATTTTTCTTTGTGTTCTTATTTGTTTTTTTCTTAGTTTTTTTCATTTTTTATTTTATTTTATTTATTATTTATTTTGAAAATTTATGCATACTCGGGAATGCAATCCCGAGCTAGTAAACGTCAATCCAGAGCTTGAACGCACATTAAGGAAGAAGAAGAAAGAAACTCGTGCAACATCATCCGATTCGTTAGATATATGAAATGGATGATAAATTAAATTACTATCAAACAAACCATGCTCAAGTGATAAACAGATAAATCCCTCCCCCAAACTTAAATTAGACATTGTCCTCAATGTTTGAAATAATAATGAAAAACATAAGGTAGGGAAGGATGGAAAGAAATACACCCCTATGATATAGCTGTGAAGTCCATCGATGTATTGGAATTGATTTGTAGGAACTGAAATAAAGAAAAATAAAAACAACACTGAGAAATAGACAAAAGGAGTTCCACTTATATATATGTGAACAGTCAATACAAAAAGGAGCAATCCAAGTAAATAATAATCCTCAAATCTAAACTGAAAAACAAAAGAAACAAACAACAAAAGGCAAAACCTGTACTACGAAAGCAAAACAACTAAATAACAAAACAACTGAAGCAATAAAATGAAAATCAAATAAACTAAAATGCGGGATCATCACCATCCCGGGACCGCTGAGAATCCTCGCAACTCCTAAAGCGAGAAGATAGATCATCAACCTGATGCTGAAGGCCATCAAGCCGACGAGTCACATTGGGGCGAAACTCAGATAGCTTAGAAAAGATTCAACCCTCCATGTGGATGAAATACTGCATCATAGCAATCTGAGGATCGTCCGAGGCTAGTGGAGGAGGTGGAGGTGGAGCTGAAGCAGCTGCAAGCGAAGGTGGGTGAGGAGGAATAACACTAGGAGTGACCTCAGATGAAGCCTCGCCCATCTCTACAGGAATGTCAGGCTGGACTGGATTCTCATGTGGGCGCTCACCCTCTCTTAATGGACGCCATATGCCTCCCCGATAAACAAAATGCCAAAGTTTGAGCACACTAGCGTTGATTACAATCCTATCCGTATAGTTCTCTGACTCAACAGCATCCAGAGGAACTTCAGCATCTCTAAATATCCTTGTAAGCAAACAAGGAAAGAAAAAATTCTTGTTGGCCTTCTTCAACTTATCCACATCTCACATCGATAAAATGATAAATCCAACAAGCGGGATCCCTAATATAGTACCTAAACCATGCAACATCCTATATAAGAGGTATAAATCCACATACCTCATCTCACTGAGACCTCTAACTCGGGGAGCAACATTGTGACTGATCATCCCAATAATAATCCGCTCCCTAGCGCCCAAGGCAGCAGTAATTTAGCTCCTAGAATTCATAGTCAAACCTATGGCCTCTCTAGAAGTAGCAATAGAAAAATAGGGGTCCGAAGAAATGGTATCCCCATGCAGTGGATCCCTACCCTTGACAAAGATACTCCCAACATCCGGTACTCCTAACAATGCTGAAATTGAGGCACGAGTGACATGTATAGGAATACCTATAATAGTAGACCGTATCTCAATGGTATCGGTCTCATCCTTATCTTCAATGTTTGCATAAAATTCGCGAACCAGATTGGGGTAGAACGAACCAGCAAATGTCACTACAACCTCTCATGCAAAGGTCCGAAAAGCTCCATATATGTCAAATATGGCCTCTAGCTCGGGATGAATGGGGCACTTCACAATAAACTCATTCCCCTGATGTGCCTCGAACCAGTCAAAATTCTTTTAACTAGTAAACCAGACCGGGTCAAAAGCCAAACGCTTTCTCCTAGGGGCCATCTGAATTAAATTTGTTCAAAATAATAGGCACAAATAGGTCAGAAATCAATACAAAACTTAAGAAAATTTTTCGGCAAGAGTCGCCGGAATATTCCCTTTTAACCGGAATATTCCTGATTTTCTAACGACGATTAATCTAAATAAAATTGGTACCAAACTAAAGCTAATGAAAATTCTACCACAATGGTACCAAATCTAAGCAAATAGAGGCCTATACTAGGAGAAATTTGAAAAAGAATATCCTTGTGGAGAAAAAGATCCAAAACTTGCTGAATAGATTCTGGAAAATTTGTTGATTTTCTGTCCAAATTAATGGAATAGAAGCTCAGCATGTCCAAGAAAGCTTCGAATTTCTCTAATTGAATTTGGCGGGGGTAATTGAGCACTAACTTTAACTTTGGCTGGATCTACTTCAATGCCCTTACTTGAGATCTTGTGCCCTAGTACTGTGCATTCTTGCACCATAAAATGGCATTTCTCCCAGTGTAAGACTAGATTGGTTTCTTCATATCTTTTAAGCACCTGCTTTAGATGTTCTAAACATGCATCAAAAGATGTACCAAATACAAAAAAATCATCCATGAACACTTCAATGCATGATTCAATCATATCCGCAAATATGGCTATCATACAGCGTTGAAAAGTAGCAGGGGCATTACACAAGCCAAAAGGCATACGACAATAAGCAAAGATGCCATATGGACATGTAAAGGTTGTCTTCTCCTATTTCCTAGGAATAATAGGAATTTGCAAATATCCACTATATCCATCTAAGGAACAATGAAAGCTATGGCCAGCTAACCTCTTTATTACTTAATCGATGAAGGGTAAAGGAAAGTGATTCTTCCTAGTGGTGTCATTCAAATTCTGATAGTCTATGCACATCCACCAACCAGTTACCTTTCTCATGGCAATCAATTCCTCTTGTTCGTTCTTCATAACTGTAGTTCCTCCTTTCTTTGGTACTACTTGAACAGGACTAACCTAAGTAGAGTCAAAGATAGGATAAATAATACCTACATCAAAGGGTTTAACTACTTCATTCTTCACCACTTCCTTCATGTTCGAGTTTAACCTACGTTGAGGTTGGACTAAAGGTTTGCTTCCTTCTTCAATGAATATTAAATGAGTACAAATAGAAGGAATTAATCCCTTAATGTCTGCTAAGGTTCATCCTATAGCCTTTTGATGATCCCTTAACACTCAATAATCTTTCCTCTATCGTATCACTTAATGATGATGAAATGATAATAGGATATTAAAATGGAGGTCTTAGAAATGCATACTTCAAATTAGAGGGGAGAGGTTTGAGGTCAAGCGTTGGAGGCTCTTTAATTGATGGTTTAGGAATT
>JAOXYD010071099.1:0-12638 GCA_028565735.1 Pinacopodium congolense | reverse complement strand
TGAAACTTCCTGAGTAATTTCGTAACTTACTTTTAAGGTACTTTTATCATTCAAAAAAAAAAAAGAAAAAGAACCAGAATTAACCCCATAAAAAATTTATTAAAAATTAAAAATTAACATTAATTACTTAATTAGTTAAATAAGTAAGCAAAATCCACTCCTCTGATTTTGAATTTTATATATGTATATAAAAAAAGAGAGAAAAAGAAAAAATAAAAATATATAAGATTTTAAGTTATGAATTGGACTAATAGTCGGTTAAGCTACTGTGACATAGTTGAGTAATCACCTTATCCTTAGTTGGATTCCACAAATTAATAATTTTAAGTAATTTATGAATCATTTTATAATTCAAAATTGTAAGGTTTGCTGCAAAATTAGGATAGTTTAATATTTTCATATTTTAATTAATTAAGTTGAAATTTTCTAGATAATTGTAATCTAATAAATTTGGTATTTAACCAATAACACCAATTTTCCTCGTAGTTTTGACACTCAGAGTCTTAAAAATACTTCATTATATTACTTGTTCAATAAGTACACTTGCCTTTCATCATGTTGGTTTTTGCTTAAATTCATTTTGGTTTTCAAAGTAAAATTAATGTAAAAGAACCCTCATTTTTAATCATTCAAAGAACGAACAACACTACATAAGCAAGAGGTTGTGAAGAAAGCGTTAGTGAAGTTTTGGATGCGGGGATCATTTACCCCATTTCAGATAGTGAATGGGTGAGTCCAGTGCAGTATGTACCTAAGAAGGGAGGCATGACATTGATGGAGAACAAAAAAGGTGAATAGATTTCTATTTGGACCATCACATGTTGAAGAGTGTTTATTAATTATAAGAAGCTCAATTTGGCCACCAAGAAAGATCATCTCCCTTTACTTTTTGTGGACCAAATGAATAAGAGGGTGGCTGGCCATGAATTTTACTTTTTTTTTTATGGATACTTAGGGTACAATTAAGTGTTTATATACCCACAGGATAAGGAAAAGACCACTTTCACTTGTCCTTATGGGACTTTCACTTATCAGAATATACCTTTTGGTTTATGCAATGCACCTGCCACATTCCAAAGGTGCACTTTGTCTAAATTTTACTATCTCTAAAGGTGAATGAGAACTTCATTAAGATATTTATGGATGACTTCTCTGTCTTTAGAGATTCTTTTGATCATTGTTTGTTTAATTTAGACAAAGTGTTTCAAAGATGCGAGACTCTTATCTAGTCTTGAACCGCCAGAAATTTCATTTCATGGTCTAAGAGGGAATTGTATTAGGTCATAAGATTTCATGGAGGGGGATTGAGGTAGATCGAGCTACGACTGAAATGATTGAAAAGCTAGCACCTCATATCAACATCAATGGCATCTGAGCTTTTCTTGGTCATGCAGGATACTACAAACGGTTCATCAAGGATTTCTCTCTTATTGCTAGACCCTTGACTTGTTTCTTAGTTAAAGGTGTGCCTTTCGTGTTTGAAGATGATAAAGGTTTATTTTATATGATTTTTCATGTTAAATTTATGACAATTGAACCTTAATTTGAGGTTTTATTATGCAATTATTTCTTGGATTTGTTTAATTGTAGGTAGCATTACAATTAGAGTGGAATTATTTCAAAAACTCAAGAAAGGAGCTAAAATAAGGAGTAAAACGGTAGGAATAAAGGCAATGCCGTTTTACTCTTGCAAGATAAAGCAGGCTGGATATCTTGATTCTATTGGCTGCAACTTGCCAACTTGTGCCTCAGCTCAAATATATATATATATATAGAGCTCTGGAAACCCTAATTAACATAAAAAAACACGCAAAACACTAAATTAAGAGGAGAAAGAAGAGAGTAGTTCATCTTTAGCCTTATCTCTTTTGTTCTTCCACTATTTGATCTGATTTTGCATATTTCAATTGATGTTTGAGAGTTTTAAAAGTTGCTACATGTGATTCAAGCTTGTAACTATGTTTTTACCTGATATTTTTTTTATTTCTAACTTGTTTATATATATTATAACCATCTTTGTTGTCATTTGTGCAAGTTTATGATGATATGATGAGTTTGATTGATTTACTGTTTAAAATGAGTGGCTAAACGTGTTAAGGGTTATTAATTGGTTCTGAAATGATCTAAGAATGTGGTAAATGAGTTGTTATGCATGATTGGAGGTTGCCTTTTACTTATTGGATGAGATTAATGCTTATTCAACTTAAACCCTTAAAATAAAGTGAAGAAATATATTAGGATATGAGAAATCTACCTAATATTTCGGACCAATCAATAAATAACATGATTTAAATCATTGCGTGACTAACCTTTGGTTTATCTTGAGTGTTATAATCAAGAAATTGAGAATTTTAGGTTAAGCTTCAGATACATTATACCTAATTATTAAAGAATGATGTATGACCAACCTTCATCTTAAGTTATTAGAGAATAAGCTTAGTCTTAACCATAGCTAGGCTTAGAATTAGAGAAGTGACCCTAAGACACCACTTCTAATCCATAATCAATTCACTTGGATCATTAAAGGTCAATCCCATAACCTATTTATCCAATTAACAACCCATTTTCATTAACCTATTCTGCATAAGTAGTTGATAGTTTTAAATTCAGTTATCAATGTTAGTTTTTAATTCCATTTAATCTTAAGTCTCTAGATAATTGTGATCTAATTGGGGACCATTACTTTCATTTTAGCTGAACTCCCTGTGGGAATGATACTTGGATCTAAAATACTCTAAATATTACTTGTGACTGGTGCATTTACCATCAGTATTGGTTTAACTTTAATTTGAGATAAGTGTGCTTTACAATTATAATTTTTGAATTAATTTGAATCAATTAGCATCAATAGAAACCAACTAACAAGTATTTGGCACTATTGCCGGAGATCAACACTATTCATAATTGGAATATTAAGACTAATTAGTGAAGATTAGTTTAAAGCTATTGATATTGTTTAAGGTGTTTATCCTTTTTTTCCTTGCTTTATTTACTTTGTGTGAATTTCATAACCTTTTCTTTTCATTCTATGTTTAGAATTGTATGCATACTCAGGGACACAAATCTGAGCAGTTAGAATTTGATTTGGAGCTTGAGCATTCACTTAGGAAGAAAAAGAAACAAACTCGAGCGAGCACAGCTGAATTTGTAGGAGTAGAGACTTTGAGTGAATCTAGTAAACAACTAGTTGAATTAAAAATGGATCCACCTGAAAAAATTGAACATAAACCCTTAACTATGAGAGATTTAGCTTTAGGCAACACAGAGCTGCCTATGGCTAGTATTGTGCAGCCTAGAATCAATGCCAAAAACTTTGAAATCCCTTATAGTATCATTTCTATGGTTAGAGTTTCTCAGTTTTGTGGAACAGCTCTTGAACATCCAAATAAGTATTTACATAGTTTTCTTGATATTTGTGATATATTCAAGAGTAATGGAGTTCCCGATGATGCTGTTAGGATTAAATTGTTTTCATTTTCCCTTAGAGATAAGGATAGAGCATGGCTTAATACTCATCTACTAGGTTCCACTGAAACATGGGATGAGTTAATGAATCTATTTCTGGCCAAGTTTTTCCCTCATGCAAATATTGCAAAGCTTAAAACTAAAATTAGCTCTTTTGTTTAGTATGAAAATGAGAGCTTATATGAGGCATAGAAAAGGTGTATGTAAGTGTTAGCCAAGTGTCCTAACCATGGCTTTTAATACGCGGTAACATATGGATATATTCTATATAGGCGTCACACCCTCTACTTGTTGCATAATAGATGTTGTTTCTAGAGGCAATTTTATGAATAAGACTTTAGAGGAAGCATAAAATTTAATAGAAGAGATGGCAAATAACAGTTTTCAATATAATAGAAGAGATGGCAACTAAAAGTTTTCAATATAATTCTAAACACCATCGAAGAAAGCCACATGAGATGCATGTTATTAATGATATAGTCACTTTATCAGCCCTAGTGGAAATGTTAAATAAGAAGCTGGATAATTTAGTGAGTGGTGTTGAAATTAGTGGAAGTAGGAATCTAATTGAATGTGATAACTGTGGTAGTTTTGGCCTATTCATCTATAAATTTCCAAAAAGGTAGTCCCTTTGCTAGACAGCCTGATCAAGCATAATATGTGAGGTATAATAGGCAAAGGAATGTCCCTTATTCAAATACCTGCCATCCTAGATGGAGAAACCACCATAACTTTTCTTGGAAAGACAATTGGAATACTTACCAATCTCTAACTTAACAGAAAAGAGTTCCATCACCAGGATTTAGATCAAATATATCTCTACCTAAAAAACCATGTCTAGAGGAGACAATGCTAAAATTTATTCAAGGTAATAAGTCTCGGTTGTAAAACCATGAAGTAGCCATTAAGAAATTAGAGACTTAAGTTGGCCAAATAGCTAAGTTTTTATAAGAAAGGCTTCCTGAAAAGTTGCCAAGTACAACTAAAGCTAATCCTAGGGAGCATGCAAATGCCATAACCTTGAGAAGTGATAAGGAAGTTGAGAATTGAGAGTTAAAAAAGAAGAATGAAGTAGAAAGTGATCCAAGTGATGAAACAGTGGTGGAAGTAGTAAAAAGAAAGGAAAAAGGTAAGGAAGTGGTGAATGATCATCAAGATCAAATCCAACCCTGAATTCCTTATCCACAAAGGCTAAAAAATGCTATGTTCAACAAGAAATTTGGGAAATTTGTTGAAATGTTTAAGAAATTACACTTTAAAATCTCATTTACTAAAGCTATAGCACAAATGCCAAGTTATGTAAAGTTTTTAAAGGACATTCTGTCAAAGAAGCAGAATTTGGAGGATTATGAGACTATTAAATTAAATGAAGAATATTTTGCAATCTTGATGAAGAAGCTGTCTCTTAAGTTAAAGGACCCTGGTAACTTTATCATTCCTTGTGCTATCGGAAATTTACATAAAGAGAGGGAACTTATTAATCTTGGTGTTAGTATTAATTTCATTCCCTTTTCTATTTTTAAGAAGTTAGGGTTGAAGGAACCAAAGCTAACAATAGTTTCTTTACAATTGGTAGGTCGTTCTATTACTTATCCACGAGGGATTATTGAGGGTGTTTTAGTTAAAGTTGATAAGTTTATCTTTCCCTTGGATTTCTTGGTATTAGATATGGAGTGAGATAGTAGGGTGTCTATCACTCTTGGAAGGCCATTTATGGCTACAGTAAGGGCACTAATTGACATGCATGATAGAAGGTTAATTTTATGATTGGAGGATGATGAAATAGAATTTGATATGACTAAGGCAATGTAACATCCAATGGATAACGATTGTTGCAATTTTATAGGTATTCAGTATTGCATGAATGACCCTGTTAAGGTATTATGTTTAGGCCCTTTGTAGAAGGTGTTAAATCATTCTTAGTCTATAGATTTGAATGAAAAGGAAGTAGCTGAATTTTTAGTAGCTTTAGATATAATGCATGTATCTTTAGGTTGTTACCCTTTGAAGAGATTTGAGAGCTTGGAAAGGTCTATTAAGCCTTTACCAAAGCCATCAATTGAAGAGCAACTAGAGTTGGAACTAAAGCCCCTTCCTTCGTATTTGAAGTATGCTTTTATAAGTCCCCCATCATAATTGCCAGTGATTATTTCATCATCTTTGAATGAAAGTATGGAGGAAAAATTACTAAGGGTATTAAGAGCACACATTAAGGCCATAGGTCGGACAATTTTGGATATAAAAGGATTAAGCCCTTTAATTTGTACACAAAAGATTTTTATAGAAGAAGGCAGTAAGTCTTTTGTTCAACCTCAGCGAACATTAAATCCAAATATGAAGGAAGTTATTAAGAATGAGGTGATTAAATTGCTAGATACGGGTGTAATTTATCCAATTTCTGATTCACCTAGGGTAAGCCTAGTTCAAATGGTATCCAAGAAAATAGGTATCTCTGTGGTTCAGAATGAGAAGAATGAGCAAATAGCAACAGGAAAAGTCACTAGGTGGCAAATGTGCATTGACTATCGAAAGTTAAATGACGCCACGAGAAAAGACCATTTCCCACTTCCTTTCATCGATTTGGTTATAGAAAGATTAGCTGGGCATACTTTCCATTATGCACTGGATGGTTATAACAGATATTTATAGATTCCTGTAGCTCCTGAGGACTAAGAGAAAAAAACTTTCACTTGTCCTTATGGCACATTTGCTTATAGCCGTATGCAATTAGGCTATGTAATGCCCCGACCACATTTCAACTTTGTATGTTAGCCATTTTTTATAACATGATTGAGTCTTGTATAGAGGTTTTCATAGATGATTTTTCAATATTTGGAAAGTCATTTAACCTGTGCTTAGATAATATGGACAAGATGCTCTAAAGATATGAAGAGATAAATATGGCATTGGATTGAGAAAAATGTAACTTTCTAGTGCAAGAGTGTATAGTACTGGGTCATAAGATATCCAGTAAAGGCATAGAGGTAGATCCCACAAAGATTGAGGTCATTGCTCAACTTCCACCTCCAAATTTAGTTCGATCAATAAGGAGGTTTTTAGGATATGCTGGATTTTATAGGAGGTTTATTAAGGACTTTTCAAAGATCTCTAAACCTCTTACTGGACTCTTGGCTAAGGAAACAACATTAAATTTTGATGAAAAGTGTATGCACTCTTTTGAGCTTCTCAACTCTAAGTTTACGAGTTCACTTATTATAGTTTCATCCATTTGGTCTCTACCTATTGAATTAATATGCGATGCTAGTGATTTTGTCATTGGTGTAATGTTTGGGCAAAGAAAGGATAAGATTTTCCATCCTATTTATTATGCAAGTAGGACTTTGAATGATGCCCAAAAGAATTGCACCACGACTGAGAAAGAAATACTGGATGTTATCTTTGCATTTGATAAGTTTCATTCATATTTTGTTTTATCAAAGGTAACAGTATATATTGATCATGTAGCATTGAAATATTTAATGAATAAACCAGATGCAAAACCAAGAATGATTAGGAGGGTTTTATTACTTTAGAATTTTGACATTGAAATTAAGGATAAGAAGGGTGTTGAGAATTTTGTCGCCGATCATTTGTCGAGGTTAGATGAGGAAGTAATGGAAAAAAGGAACCCAAAATACATCAAGGAGATGTTTCTAGAAGAGCACTTATTAGGAGTTCAAGATGACTTGCCATGGTATGCTAATTATGTGAATTATTTAACTGGCAATGTCATTCCTTGTGATTTCTCTTATCAACAGAGGAAGAAGTTTCTTTCAGATATCAAGAAGTTTCTTTGGTATGATCCATACTTGTTCAAACTTTGTGGAGATAGCATAATAAGAAGATGTGTACCTTTTAGTGAAGTGCTTTCTATTTTGATGCACTGCCATTCTAAGGAAGTTGGAGGACATTTCGGGTAAAGTAGAACTGCACATAAAGTTCTCAAATCTTGATTCTATTGGCCATCATTTTTTAAGGATACATTTGAATTTGTTAAGTTAAGTGATCGATTCCAAAGAAGTGGTAACATCTCACGGAGACATGATATGCCTTTGAGTAATATTTTAGTCTGTGAGATTTTCGATTTTTGGAACATTGATTTTATAGGTACATTCGCTAGTCATTTTCCAACCAATATATCTTAGTAGCAGTCAATTATATAAGTAAATTGGTGGATGCAGTTGCCTTACCCATTAGTGATGCCAATGGGGTGGTGAAGATCCTTAAAAAAAAACATTTTTACAAGGTTTGGAACACCTAGAACTATAATTAGTGATAGAGGTTCACACTTTTAGAATAAACAATTTGATACCCTTTTATATAAATATGGTGTTTCCCATAAATTTTCCACACCCTATCACCCACAAACTAGCAATCAAGAGGAAATTCAAATCAAGAAATTAAATGAATTCTTGAAAAGACCGCTAGTATTCCTAGAAAGGATTAGTCTATAAAATTGTATGATGTACTATGGGCATGCCGCACTGCTTTTAAGACACCTATTGATATGTCTCCATATCATTTGGTTTACGGTAAATTATGTCATTTACCAGTGGAGTTAGAGCATAAGGCATTTTGGGCAATCAATTTATTAAATTTCAATTCTAGTTTGGCGAACAAAAGTTATTGCAATTCAAAGAACTTGATGAGTCTCACCTTAATGCCTATGAGAATGCCAAAATTTATAAGGAACAATTAATGAGTTTCACTTTAATGCCTATGAGAATGCCAAAATTTATAAGGAACGGACCAAGAAATGGCATGATAGACACATTATCGCTCGTTAGTTTAAAGTAGGTGATAAGGTTCTGGTCTATAATTCTCATTTCAAACTCTTTCCTGGAAAATTGTGTTCTTGATGGACTGGACCTTATTATGTGCTTAAAGCCTATCCATATGGCACCATTGACTTTTCAAATGGCTAAACATCTTTTTAAGTTAATGGAAATAGGACCAAATTATATTTATCTAATAGAGTTCTGGAACTGACTACTATTAATTTTCTTTTTAATCCCATTAGGTAGCTTATTAACTTATTTTTATTTTTATTTATTATTATTATTTAGGTCTTTGAGTGTGTCCTTTCTTTTTAGTGTGTTTTTAGTTAAGTTTCCTTTGTTTTAACGTTCTCATTTGATTTGTTTAAGCCCTTTTATATTATTTTCTTTAAGTTCTTTAAATGGTTTCTTATTACTTTTTTTTAGTTTTTTTAGTTTCCCTTTTAAATTTTCATTATTGATTTAATTATTTTAGGATTAATTTTAGTAGCTCTTTAAGTTTCTTTTAGTGTGTTTAAAATGTGTGTTTTGTTTTCTTTTACTTAAGTCTTTTTCTTGTGTTTTGTTTTCTTTTACCTAAGTCTTTTTCTTTTAGTTTCAAAAGTTTTTAAGTTTTAGTCCCTTTTTTTCAATTTTAGTGTTTTCAAAGCTTAATTTGGAGTAAATTGAGTTTAGAATATTATATTTAATATTAGGATTAAATGGGGAATCATTTGGAGAGGAAATTGGGCCAAAATTGTCAAATTTAGCAACTAACAGATAGTAAAAAGGTGGTACCAAAACCCGAGTTAGAAGTCGTGTTTTACTCTCTGAATCAGGGACACCACCATTTTAGTCCGCTCATAAGGCAGAGATGCACACCTCTCCCTTTTCTTCTTCCTTTCTACTCCTATTCGAACCTTAACCATAAAATCTCGCATTTCTTGCTCATTTCTCCACCATTTTTGACTCTCTTAGGCTTGTTTTGTGCGGAATTCCTAGCTTTATCATATTCTAGCATCAATTTGCACTAAAAACCTCTAGATTTCATAAAAATCTCAATTCAAGCTTCGGAGGTACTATTTATCTACCTTTGTATTTTTGCAATTTTCCATCAATTTAGGCACTATCTTGTTATAATTTTGGAATATTTGGAATCTACTTATCATTATCTATCCATCCATACCAAATTTATACCATTTTGTTTCTATCGAAAAATTGAGAATTTTTCAACTAATGTTATTTTGGTCATTTCATAATTTAGGATGCATTTGGCCTTTATTTTTGCTTTTCTATGTTGATTTATGTTCAATATGCCCCCTAGATAATTTTTCTAGTTCTTCAGGTTCTCACAAATGCCTAACATTTGACAAATCGCATTTTACGTGTATTGAAAATGCGAAATGGTACGATGCCTGGCTGATCAATCATTTCATCATGGAGCACTCTTTATCACCTTATTTGGATGCAAAGTTTGATGTTTCATATGCTTTCCAAGCTCTCGGATGGGACCTTATTGTTGTTTTGGTTGGCCCTTTTTATCCTATCTTAGTCTGAGAACTCTATGCCAACAACCAAGAGAAGGAAGCAGATTATCTCTTGGATATCCATACTAGGTTACGTGGTGTCCCTATTCATGTTACTCGTGCTTCATTATGTGTACTCGTGGGTATCCCAGATGTTGGTGAGATTTACATTCACCGGGTGGATTGCATTAATGGCGATCATGTGGAGTTGGACCCATCTTTTAGTATTGCAAGGGCCTGGGACTAACCTTGATATCATTAAGCACCCTCGATAAGGATTACTTTCTCCTGCATCAACCTTCACTTCAGCAGCAAATCATAGTGGCCCTTCTGAACCACAATGCCTTACTTAGAGCTAGTGGTCTGAACGATATCAACTATGATGAGGTTTATATTCTACACAAGATGTTTTTTGGGCTTCGAGCCATTAAGGGTCTTCCCCTTACTCCTTTTATCATGACCAATATCAGAAATGTTGTTCGCTCAAAACACATCAACAAGAATTTCTGCTTCATGGCCTTGATTTACTCAGCTTATTCAAGAGGTTGGTGTATCTATTACAGAGCAAGTGGCTGTACAACCTCAACCAAGTTCTATCATTGGATATCCACTACTTAAGTAGTGGTCTTATGCTAAAGTTCAAGGAGAATGGTGTAGTTTGGTTTAGAGACCATTGCAGAGTGGTGAGCTCGTTGATGTTGATGATGCTCCAACTCCACCTCTTACTCCAAAGGAAAGCATGAGTGAGGCTTTTTCAGAGGCCACATCTAGTGTTATTTGCCCTCCTCCTCAAGTAGCTGAGCCTTCTGTTGTGCTTCCTTCTGATGACCAGCTAGCTATATTTCATCACTTGGAGCAGCATATCCTAAACCGAAAGCACCATATGCGGTGAGTTAAAGATAAAGTTAATATTGCTATCAATCACATCGGGGTAGCTTAGAGTCAACTAGGAGTCTTGTGGGATTATGTTCATGAGAATTTACTTCCTCTTAGTAAGTTTTTATAAACTAGCCTTCTTTTTGTTTTTAGGCTAGCCCTTTTGTTTATTATCAGGGCTTTTTGTTTTTGGATGGCCTTGATCATTTCTTTTGATGCATTCGCTTTGATGTCTTTGATACTTAGCTCTCTTATTTAGGCTCCCCTTTTAGGCACATTATTGATTACAGATATATACATAGAGCATTATTTTAGTAGATATTGTTTTTGTTTTATGTTTTTCTTGCTTTTATTTCAGCTTGATCAATTTGTTCAAGATCGTTATTCCATTTTCACTTCAATGGATTATCAAGACTTAATTTTCTCTTAGTGCTATCTATTCCTTTTCTCTTGCCTTTTGCTTTTCATTTTCATTTGCTAACATTGGGGACTAAGGTTTATTTCAAGTGTGGAGGAGGGAATGGTTGTTTTATTCTTATGTTTACTTGCTCTCAAGTTAATCATTTTATCATCTTTTTCAAAATAATCTATAATTTATAGAAAATTTTTGCGATTCTTTCTTTCAAGATCACTGACCATTTTTACCTTATGATTTTGTTTCTTTTAACCATTTAAGATGTTATGATTTTAATTTTCATAGTTGATAATCACTTGATTTCAATTCATTTCATGATTTTGATGATTAAATTCTTATGATCATAATGACATTCCATTTTTAAAATGAATATTTGCCAAGAAAATTGTTACATCTTTTATGCATTTACACCATCCTTGTTTAAAAAACAGAGTAAATTGCCAAAGTGAAAAAAAAAGAAAAAGAGAAAAGAAAAGAAAAAGTGCTTAAAAGTAAAAAGTGAGCAATGTAATCATTCACTCAACTGCCTTCAAACTAATTGGTTGAACTATATCAATGGTGTTAGTAGCCAGTTGATGCGAGGTGATTTTATTGAAGTACCGAGGATGTTCATGACAAAAATGTTCATCTTCGAGTAATAAGATTAAATGAACTCTCAACCAAGCCAAGTTCACATTGATTTGTTTAAATTTTGATGTTTAAATTGAGAAAGGAAGTGAAATTTCTTAAAATGATGCTACATTTAGCTTAATAAGTATTCATTTTGCAATTGGAATGGACTTTTAAGAAGGAGGATAAATCAAATGAAGTATGAAATGATTTGATCTCTTTAGTGACTTGATTTGATAAATTATTTTTATAACCTCCTGATTGGTCATATTGAATGAAAGATTAAGGAAATTTGTTAAATGGTATTGATGGATGAATTGAATTAATTTTCCTATGCTTATACATTATTTTGAAATTGTTGATAGATTGATTTTCTTGAGGGCAAGCAAATATTCAAGTGTGGGGGAGTTGATAAGGGTTGATTTTATATGATTTTTCATGTTAAAGTTATGTCAATTGACCCTTAAGTTAAGGTTTTATTATGTAATTATGCCTTGGATTTATTTAATTTCAGGTAGCATTTCAATTGGAGTGGAATTGTGTCAAAAACTCATGAAAGGAGCAGAAATAAAGAGTAAAACGGCAGAACTTAAGAGATAATGTTTTACCCATGCTACCTCACTTTTTTGTCATCTCTTCAAGAAACAAAATGGTGGACTTAAGTGGCGTTGTTCTACTCTCGACTCTAGTGCCGTTTTACTATCAGGTAGTACAAAATAGGTTGGATCTCTTGATTCTATTGGCTACAACTTGCCAATTTGCAACTGTAGCTCCTACACATATATATTGAGCTTTGTAAATCCTAATTAGCAAAGAGAAACATACATAACACAAAATTAGTTCATCTTTAGGCTTACCTCTTTTGTTCTTCCACTATTTGATCTGATTTTGCAGATTTCAGTTGATGTTTGAGGCATATCATTGAATATTTTTCCTTGTTATTTCAATTATTTTGAAAATTAAGATGTTATATATTTGATTCTGAAAATT
>JAOXYD010071080.1:0-12638 GCA_028565735.1 Pinacopodium congolense | reverse complement strand
AGTACAACTTCCACTATCAATGATCATGCTACATACCTTGTTATTCATATGGAACTGAGTATGAAAGATATGTTCATGTTGGGGACATACGCCCGGAAACTTTTGGATTTAAGGATCACACTATGCACCCATTTAACCCATAATGCTTCCTGATTAGAGAAGGGGATCCAAATCCTCTTAGTAAGGAGAGCCTTATTCCAAGGCTTAAGAAGACGAATGCCAAGGCCAACCATATGCTTCGGGGTGCAAACCTCACTCCGATCGACCATAGCATGATGGGAGTTGTTGGATGAACTAAACCAAAGGAAGCAACGTAGCTTCTGCTCCAAGTCCTTGGTAATACTAGTAGGGAGTAAAAAAAGGCCAAACCAATACACATGAAAGGATTGAAAAATAGAAATCACCAGCTGAAGACCCTACAAAAGCCTCTTTATTACGTTTTCTTATTTTTTTTACATCAATTTGCCTCTTGGGAGTGGTAATTGAAGTGGTACAAGTTGGAACTCTCTCTTTTTGAAAGAAAAATTTAGTCTGCAAAGAACTCCTTAAGTAAGGATATTAGGAGGTGAGTTGTGAGTGATTTAGAAAGAGCAAACATGTGAGGGAGAGACTACTTTCTGATAACTTTTTCTTGCAAGCTCTACATCATATCCAACACTAGAAATTAATCATCATCTACTAAGGATAATGAGATGGCTAAAGGTGGAGAGTTTAAGATTAATCTATTGGTAGTAAAGCAACAACAACAAACCTTTGAGAGGATGTTCAGGGAGATGGAGAACATAAGGGAGAAGTTATAATTCTCAATCCAATCTAAGGGGGAGAACACCTAAACCTAAAAACAGCTATTATGATTTTGAGGATGATGATGACCAACTTAGCACCTTTAAAGAAGTTGGGAATTATATAAGGAATAAAGGTCGTAGAGGAAGAATGGGTAGAAATGTTAGAGGAAGAACTACCAATTAGCTCTTAGGAGGATATGGAAGCTATAATGTGGAGGAGATTTGTTCCAAGTTCATATTATAGAGAGCTTAACCAAAGACTACAGAATCTGACCCAAGGAAATAAAATTGTGGAGGGACACTACAAGGAGATGGAGGTGGCAATGGCACAAGCAAACATAGAGGAATACTTCAAGGAGATAAAGCTATAATGGCTCAGTCTATTTATGGTCTCAAAACTGGAAATTGCTAATGTAGTGGAGTTACATCACTATGTGGAGTTAGAAGATGTTGTACACATGCTATGAAAGTTGAAAGACAATTTAAAAAGAAGTATACTAACCTTGTAAGTGTTTCTAATACAGGAACTACATCTTGGAGCAAACAGTGGAGTAAAAAGGAAGATAAAGCTTTCAATAGCAAGTTTGAAACACCCAAGCAAGTTTCATAAGAGGGAACAAGCAATGATGAGTGAAAAAAGTGGTAAGAAACGAGTGTAACACTTAAGGAAACATCAAACACATTAGGAAACACTTCTTTAAGAGATAAATAAGAGGGGAAAGGAGTGAGCATGATTGTGAGAGTGAGGGATATGAGAGATGCATTCTTGGCTAAGCATCAGATGCTACTTTTTCTATATAAAGTAGCCTATTTATCATATGAGTACCTTGCTAACCATGATTTGCCAAGTTTCATTGTTTCTATTTTATAGGCTTATGAAGATCTATTACAAGAAGATAGCGGAGTGGATTACACCAAAAGGTGGAATAGAGCATCAAATTGGTCTTATACTAGGTATTCCATTGTCGAATTGAACAGCATATAGAACAAACTTGGAGGAGACCAAAGAAATTCAGAGGCAAGTGGAGGAATTACTAAAAAAAGGCTATGTACATGAGAGCCTTAGTCCTATCAGTACAAAGGAATATGGATCATGGCGTATGTGTGTGGACTGCCATGCCATTAACAAAATCATTGTAAATTTTCGTTACCCTATGCCTAAATTAGATGATATGCTTGATGAGTTGTATAGTGCATGCTTGTTTTCCAAATTTGATCTGAAATCTGGTTAAATTCAAAATAAGATTAGTGAAGGAGAAGAATGGAAAACAACATTTAAAACAAAATATGGACTGCATGAATGGTTAGTAACACCTTTGGGCTTAACAATTGCACCAAACACTTTTATAAGGCTTATGAATCATGTATTGCATGAATTTTTTGGAAAATTTGTAGTTGTTTACTTTAATGGTATTCTAAAATCATTTGATGCTATGTAGAACGTCTAAATAAAGCATGTGCTTAGAAAAGAGAAATTGTATGTTATATTGAATTTTTTTCGCTAAATAGTTTGTGTTTTCTGGCTACGTGGTGAGTTCAAAGGGTATACGAGTAGATGAAGAAAAAGTACGGGAAATTAAGTAATGGCCT
Source organism: Pinacopodium congolense (assembly GCA_028565735.1). Classification (NCBI taxonomy): domain Eukaryota; kingdom Viridiplantae; phylum Streptophyta; class Magnoliopsida; order Malpighiales; family Erythroxylaceae; genus Pinacopodium; species Pinacopodium congolense. Next base: position 10,263 of record JAOXYD010071080.1, on the reverse strand, counting down.
ATCCCTAGGACAATTAAGGATTTTAGGAGTTTTCATGGGTTGTCTAGTTTCTATAGACAGTTTGTAATAGATTTTAGCTCCATTACTGCACACTAAGAAAGTTAGAAAAAGTGTAGGATTAAGTGGGGGGATGAGCAAGAGAGGGTATTTAACTTGATGAAAGAGAAGTTTAGTCCAACACCTATCTTAGCTTTACCTTACCTCTGTTAACACTTCTTAAATTGAATGTGATGCTAGTGGGGATGGAATAGGGGCTTTCTTGATACAAGATAGAAAACTAATAACATATTTTAGTGGAAAACTTAGTGGGACAGCCTTAAACTACCCAACTTATGATAAGGAAATGTATGCATTGGTTAGGGATTTAAAAACTTGGCAGCACTATTTGTGGTCAAAAGAGTTTGTTATCCATACTGATCATGATTACATAAAGGGTCAACAAAAACTTAGCAAAAGACATGCAAAGTGGGTAGAATTCATAGAGACATTTCCATAAGTGATCAAGTATAAACAGGAAAAGGAAAAATGTTGTAGTAGATGCATTATCTAGGAGACATGCATTGTTAACCATGTTCAATGCTAGATTATTATGATTTGAACATATTAAGGATATGTATAATTACGATCACGATTTTGGTAATGTATTTAAGGCATGTGAGAAAACTGCATTTGGGAAGTTCTTTAGGCATGAAGGGTATTTGTTTAGAGAGAATAGGGTGTGCATTCTCCAATGTTCCTTGAGAGCATTATTAGTTAAAGAATCACTTGGAGGAGGAAATGTGTCATTTTGGTATTAAAAAGACTCTTAATATTTTGAATGAACACTTTTTCTGGCCACACAAGAGGAGAGATGTAGAAAGAGTGTGTGGGAGATGTGTGGAGTGTAGCCAAGCTAAATCGAGAGTTGAATCCCATCAGCTGTACAAACCACTACCTATACCTAGTGAACCGCAGGTAGACATTTCCATGGACTTTTACCAAGGTCTAGGAAAGGTCTTGATTCAATTTTTTTGTAGTTGTTGATCAATTCTCTAAAATGGCTCATTTCATTGCATGTCATTAAACCAATGATGCATCATACAATTCTTTTCTGAAATTGTTCACTTGAATGGAGTTTTAAAAACCATTGTTTCTAATTGTGATGCAAAATTTTTGAGTTATTTTTAGAAGACCATGTGGGGTAAGTTAGGAACAAAACTTTTGTTTTCTACTACTTTTCATCCACAAATAGATGGTCGAATTGAAGTGGTAAATAGAATTCTAGGTTCTTTGTTGTGTGCTATATAGTTAGAAGAAAATTGAAAACAAGGAAAGAATCCTTGCCATTTATTGAATTTAATTACATTCGAACCATACATAGTGCTATTAGTTTTTTCACCATTTGAAATAGTTTATGGCTTTAGTCCTTTGTCTCTGTCTATCTTATTCCATTACCATTAGATGAAAGACATGACTGGGATGGAAAGAAGAAAGTTGAGTTGGTGAAAAAGCTTCATGAAAAATCAAGGCAAATTATTGAAAGAAAGACACAGGAATATGAAAAGTAAGCAAGAAAATAAGGGTTAAAAGCAAGTAATATTCAAACCTAGTGATTGGGTTTGGGTAAATTTTGGAAAGGAAAGTTTCCCAGCTAAAAAAAATCTAAGTTGCAGCCACATGGAGATGGACCATTTCAATACAAGATTGATTTGCCAAGTGAATACAATGTTCATACTACTTTCAATGTTTGCTAATTTATCTCCTTTTGATCTTGCAGATGAAGTTAATTTGGGGACAAATCCTTTTGAGAAGAGGGGTAATGATGGAGATCAAGTATCACAAGTGGCTTCAAGCAAGACAGAATGATTAGAACGCGTTGAAGAGCTTTGGAAGCAAGGATAAACACTTAGACAAGCTCAACAAAGAGATAGATACTAGAGAAAAAGATCCATTGGAGAATCTTAGAAGTCCAATGACATGGTTGTGGTCTAAGCATGCTAAAGAGGCTCTTAACAATCTAATGGTGGATTTATATCCAAGAGAAGAAGCTAAAAACACTTGGGAAATGTCACTAAGGTTTATAATGATGATTCAAGGCTTATAGAAATGTGTTGGACTTGTTGAATAAGGCTGGACCTAATGCACAACTTGAAACGACTCATTTGTTACAATTAGGTTGTTTTGAGCATATAAGCCAGCTACTTGGCCTTCTTATTTTATTTATTTAGAAATTTTAGTTATGCTATTTAGGACTTAAATAAGTGGAATCTAGCCTTAAATAGGTCTAAATACGTTTTTAGGATTGTTTGGGCCTATGAGATTTTTTTAAAGATTATTTGTTAGGAAGTTTGTTCTTAGTGGATGGGCCAAAACCCAATTCCTAAATTTATGAATTTCGTCCACGTCATTAAGGGTCAGTATATAAACACTTTATTCCGTGTAATGTGGTAAACTTCATTCATTCAATATTTAGAAAACAAATTGAGTGTTCTTTTGCATTAACTATAGAGAAATACTTCCTTGGAGTTCTTTAAAGACTTGGTTTTCATTCAAGCAAGTGCTTGGGAAGATCAAACCCATTCCTTATCACCCCTAATCCTTCCTAATTTCTATGGGTGTGGAAAAAATACCTTATGATTCATTATTTCAAGCTTGCACAATATTGAAAGATTCTTGGATCTTGGAATATTGATTTGTGCTTCTTCCCATTAGAGATGAAGAGCTTATCATTTATGATAAATTAAAAGACTGGGTTAGGCAATTACTAGTGTTCTTTGAGTTCTTCTTTGGAGAGTTTAAGTCACCCTCTGCTTCGAGGGACTTCTCCTTTACTCTTTGGGTGTGCTATTCCTCTTTGCCATTCATAGGGACAAACTCATCTAGAGTTGGGTCAGGTCCACCACATTGTTCTACTAGGTATAATAGAAACAGGAAAATCTTTTGTTTCATAGGGTCCTGCTAGATTCTTTGCTTATCATAAGCTCCTCATAGGACCCTAATCAAGAAGTTCTTCCATAGGTCATCAATTTTCTCTTCTCTTGTTAAATTATTGTCTTAATTATCAATCATAATAGATTTAGACCTTTGTCCAATTCTTACTTCCATGATTGCCATACTATATCGTAATATCTTGGAAGTTTTTTTAAAATAAACCCACTTTTTATAATGAAGTAAATTTAAGTAAATAAATAAAAGGTCTGTACAAATGACAGAGCATGAGTGCTCCTAAGCAACTGAAAACCAAAACTAAAAAGACAAGCTGTAATCTGCCACAATCTCAAAATAAGACAAGGAAGATAAGGGGAAAGCATAAAGGGCCTACAGAGCCTATACAACTGAATAGAATAGTATAAGGCTAGTAACAAGGATTAAGCTCTCAACCCAAAATAGGAAAGAGATCTCTTCTTTAAATGAAAAGACGTGCCATATTGGTTAAAGGCAGCTAATGGTTTAAAGATTTTTGTCAGCTTTGCTTCTTCTTACTATTGCTTTAGGGCTAGCCTTTTATTTAGATAGGAGTTTTACTCTCTTTCTTTTATGCTTAGTGCCACCATTTTGCATTTCTTCCTTTCTCTGAGTTGATGATCCGAGAATCTTGACTTGGATTAGAGTTGCTTTCCAATTGAACTATCTCTTTACTATTCTCAAGTTGTTGTTTGCTTCTTTCTTACACAAGTGTTGCTTTTATGATTTCTGCTTCCACCTGGGAATGTTTGTTAAGTGGATCTGGAGATTTTGACAATGTAGTGTCTTGCTCATTCTCATAAGAGTCTTCAGAATCTTGGATTTGTGTTTACTTCTACTGGGTTAAAGATGTCTCTTGGTAGCTCTCTCTCAAGAATATAATCCTTTGAAGTAAATCTTCTCTTCTTGTTAAGTTGTGACCTATATTTTCACCTGGAGAAGAGGAAGTTTGCACCATTCTTGCAACACAAGGGGGTAGGTTCATCATTTACTAGGATTGCAACTAAGAGAGATGAGATACATTCAAGGATCCAATGAATAAAGGATTCTAGAAAGGCCATGGTTTAAAGGGTTTGCTTGATGAATTTCCATTTGGTGGAATTATAGCTTTTCTCAAATTAATCTTGAAGGAGAATCTTGTATGATCACTCCTGTGCTAGCAAGATGCTATCTCCTATTCTTTTTCCTTGCATAAAAGGATATTTGATTTTTATTGATTAAGGAGGGTAACACACTTAAATCAATCAACCATCATCTTAGCATTATCTTATAAATCATGTTATAGTAGGAAATGGGGTGAAAATTAGTAGTAAGAGAGGGATTTTGGGTTTTATGATGAAGTTTAATGAAAGTTTAATTGGTCTTCTTTAAGAGTTTGCCATTTTTGAAAAAAAAAAATAAAGAATAACTTGAATGAGGTCTTAGAGGCTTAGGGTTGAGAAGTAATCTTAAAGAGCCTAGTTTTCTTTTAGCTTTAAGGAGGAGGGGGAAGGTTTGAACCAATGGTAGATTGTATAGAAGTAAGTTTGTTATAGGAAGTCTTGACTCTCTAATCAAAAACACCACCATGATCTTTATTAATTGTTGGAAGGCTAATTTAATAACCTTCAACTTTTGAATAGCAGTGAATATGGGGTTCTTATAGGGGGAGATTTGATAGAAAAGAAAATTTAAATTTAACTAAAAAGATATGTATAATATAAGAGTTCCCAAGGGACTGACCCCAAAACAAATGGTAAAATTTTAAGAAAAAAAGGAAATATTGCTTTTAATAAGAAAAACAAAAAAGTAGTAACAAGGTGATAAGCTCTTCACCTTAAATGGGATAAAGCACAAATCATGAATCACGGATCCAAAGATTCTTCAATATTATACAATAATTGAACTAACAACTCAGAAGATATTTCTGCCACACCCACAAAATATAGGAAGGATTGGGGATAATAAGGAATGGGTTTGATCTTCATAAGTACCTACTTGAATGAAAACTAAGTCTTTGAAGTAAGGAAGGATTTCCTATAAAGTAATGCCAAAATAACTCTCTAATTGTTTGTTGAATCTTAAAATCAATAAATTCTGCCCACATAACACAAAATAAAGGGTTTTTATACTAACCCTAATGACATAGACAAATTGCATAAGTGTAGGGATTGGGTTTTGGCCCATCCTAGTCTAAAAGAACAACTTCCTAACATATAAGCTTAAAATAAGTTAATTAAACTTGAAACAAACCTAACACATAAATAGGCTTATTTAAGGCTAGATCATACTTATTTAGGTCCTATATAGCATAACTAGAAGTTCTAATTAAATAAAATACAAAGCTCAAGTAGTTGGCCCATAGATGCTCTAAAGAACATAATTGTAACAAATGAGTTGTTTTAAGTTGTGCAATAGGTCTAGCCTTCTTCAATAAGTCCAATACATTGCTCCAAGCCTTGAATCATCATTGATGTGTCTCCAAGGGTTTTAGTTTCTTCTTTTGCATATAGATCCACCATCAGATTGTTAAGATGGAAAACCTTTACCAAGATGAGTGAGATGTTCTACTAGGTTTTTCTCTCCCTTTCCTTTCAAATTAAATTTTTGCTACTTGTTCCTCAATTCTGGGTCCTTCTACCTTCCTTGGGCCAATGCGTTTCTAGCACTTGTCTCTAGATTGTGTGGTACCCTTAACCCTCTCTTGCTTCTTGTTGTTTTGGTTTACAACAACCTCTCTCTTCACTGCCTCTTTCTTCTCTGAACCCTAATATGAAATTGTCTCATCTTGTTCCCCTAAACTCGAGCTTAAATCCCTCTCCTCCTGATAATCCATCGCAATAACCTGTGCCCCAAAGCAAGGCTCCATTTCCACTACCTCAGCCTTAGGCCCTTTGCCGTCTGACCCTTATCCCCCCAAAACCATTCAAGAGTCCTTGGTTGTAATTTGAATCACCCTTTCATCCAATGGTTTGCTCCATTCACCTAGCTCCCCCTAAGCCTCTGCCCCATGGCCATCTCCATAAGAAGTTACCTACACTTCTCCCTCCTTGACACCTCCATCTGCTCCTCTTATCTTTAAATATTGGAAGTCTATTGTTGTTGATTATGTCCCAAGCCTCGATACCATAAGTATGAGCTTTATATCTCTAACCTTTGATGGTGACAAAATCTGTGCTGATGCTCCACTAGAGATAGCAGAAAAAGGCGTGAGATCCCTATAACTTATGAGTAACCTTTCTCTAATCTAGGACTAAATATAGGAGTTTGGTGTCCCACTGGAAAAAGAGTTTACAATAAGTTTCTTTAAAGAACTTCTCTTTGGTGGTTAGGTCTCAACCCAACTTGCCTATTTGGAAGAGCATTCTCTCCCGCCCATGGGTGAAAAACAATAGCAGGTTGTTAGCCTTATCCTTAAAACTGGAGGTATTGGCCAACTCCTAGGCCAGCAAGCCCCACATGAACTCTCCCTAACTCTAGAGGTAGTTAGTAATAAGAAGAACTCTAGGGTGATCCCTGAAGTTCAAGCAAATATGAACTTTGATTCCCTTCCACATGTTGCCACAAAGTTAGTTTCAAGTCCTTAAACTTTCTAGAATTAATGATAGGCCTCAACTAGTTTCCCCCTTAAATTCTAACACTGCAGCCTCTAGTCAACAGATTCCCTGTAAGCAATGACAAAGTCTTGAGAAAGAGCTCAAAGATCAAGAGCTAAAAGGGGAAAAGTAACCCTTGGACTGGTAAGCCTATGGAAGATGTAAATGACCATATCACTAAAGCGAAGCAATTTGAGATAGCTGGTAATTCTCTATCTCACTCTTTTCCTTTATTTGACTTGGATGATTCAGAAAGCCAGGTAGACTTTGAAGCTTTTTCAATCTTGGAGCAGAAGAGGAATAAAAAAACTAAGAAAAAGTTGATGGTGAAAAAAACATCCTCCTAACCTCCTAAAGGTGTCCTCATAACATTCTTGTTTTGGAATGTTTGGGGTATAAACAAAGCCCCAAAAGTGTTGGACCTTAAGAGTTTTTTGTGTTCACATAACCCTTCCTCAATTTGTATTCTTGATTCTAGAATTAAGTCTGACCAAAGACGATTTGTGATTAGTATGTATGACAAATACCTTGGCCCATAGGTAATGTTTCTATGTTTGCAAAGCTCGAACTAATGCATACATCTCTTTATCATAAGTTGGGTAATTGAGAGTTGCTCCACTTAACTTATCACTAAAGAATGCAATCAGACGTCATTCCTGCATCAAAATAGCGTCAATGCCAGTACTTAAAGCATCACACTCAATCTCAAAAGTTTTAGCAAAGATAGGTAACGCAAGCAATAGTGTAGAACTCAACCTATCCTTAATCAAATTGAATGCATTTTCTTACTCATCACCCCGCTTAAAACCAACATTCTTTTTCACAATTTCATTCAATGGTGAAGCTATGGACTAAAATCCTTAAGAAAGTCCTATAAAACCTAGCCAAATGAACTTTCACATTAGTATTTTTTTTAGGTGTAGGCCAATCACGAATAGCTCTAACCTTTTCCTCGTTAACTGAAATTCCCTTAGCACTATCAACATAACCAAGAAACACAATCTAATATGTACAAAAGGAACACTTTTTAAAGTTAGCATACAACTATTGTTCAAGCAAAACACTTAAAACACTTTTCAAATGATGCATATGCTCATCTAAGTTTTTGGTATAAATTAGAATGTCATCAAAATAAATAATCACAAATCTACTAATGAAAGCACCCAAACCATGGTTCATTAACCTCATAAATGTTCTAGGTTCATTAGTTAAATCAAATGACATAACCAACCACTCATATAAACCATAGTTTGTTTTGAAAGCTGTTTTCCACTCATCTCCCTCACGCATTCTGATCTTCTGATATCCACTCTTTAAATTAATTTTAGAAAACAAACAAGAATCATGCAATTCATCAAGCATATCATTTAATCTCTAAGAATGGGATGTTTATACTTTACGGCAAATTTATTATTGATGGCTCTGCAATCAACACACATCTTCCATATCCCATCCTTTTTAGGCACAAGTAACATTGGAACAGCACATGGACTAATGCTTTCCCCTCACATATCCCTTAGCCATGAGTTCCTCCACTTGTGGTTTAAGTACCTTTGTTTCCTTGGGATTACTTCTATAGACTGGTTACTTTGGAATTGAAGCACTAGGTATAAAATCAATTTGGGGTTCTATTCTTCGAATTGGTGGCAAACCACTTGGAACTTCCTTAGGAAACACATCGGAAAAAATCCTGCAAAAGAGAACAATAGCACTTGGCAAAGTAGAATTAATTTCATTGATGTTGATCAATTCAGAGTTGTACAAAAGTACAATCATAGGTAGTTTAGAATAAAAATCTCTCTTTACATCACTTTCTTTTGCAAAAAAAACTCTCTTGTTTTCTCTCTGTCTCTTTTGCATTCACTTGCTCCTTTTTCTTTGTTGTTTTGACATTTTATCTCTTTTCACTCCTCTCTTTCCATTACACTCAATTTTACACTCTTTTTTCTTTACACTCTCATTTTTAATTCTCATCTGATCCTCATATACTTGTTGAGGTGTTAACAATAAAGAGTGATTGATTTTCCCTTTATTCAAAAAGGGTACCAATTTTTGAATCCAACATGCATCACACGTCGATCAAATTGCCAAGGTCTACCTAAAAGAATATGACCAGCTTGCATAGGCACCACATCACCTAAAACCTCGTCATGATATTTACCAATAAAAAATGAAATCAAAACCTACTTGTCCACCTTCACTTCTCCACTATCATTTAACCATTGAAGAGTATATAGACTAGGATGCTTAGTGGTAGGCAAAGTCAATTTTGATATCATAACCTCACTAGCTACATTAGTGCAACTCCCTCCGTCTATGATCATGCTACACATCTTTCCTTGAATATGACATCAAGTGTGAAAGATGTTCTCACGTTGCACAATATCTTCCTCCTTCTCTTTCACATGTAACGCTTGCCTTGTGACTAAGGCCTCTCCCTCCACTAGATATTGTTCTCCATCACTATCAACATCATTTTTTGGTCATTCATCATCAGGTTCACTTTCAGACTCAATATCTTCATTTCCCCTCAAGATCATTGTACGTCGATTTGGACACTATGAAATATACCCCCTGCCCAAACACTTAAAACAGTTAATATCTTTATTTCTAGTTTGAAAATCAGAGATAACTTTTTCTCCCTGATAGAACTCACTTCCTTGCTCCTAGAAGACTCAAATTTAATCTTGTTATCACTCTGGGAATTATAATTTGCCTTCTCCTCCTTTTTACTCCAATTTGATTTCCAAGGGAAACTAACAATTGAATTCTACCCAACTTACATGGAACCCTTCCTTTTAAATTGCTTATCCACCTTCATGCACAAAGGAACCATATCCTCAAGTTTCACATAATGTTGCAGCTAAACCACATTAGCTATGTCTCTGTTCAGCCCATGTAAAAATCGTGCCATAGTTACCTCTCTATCCTCCTCAACATTTGCTCTAATCATGGCAATCTCCATCTCTTTATGGTAATCCTCAACACTTTTGTTTCCTTGAGTAATTCCTTGCAAAGTTTGACATAATTTCCTATAGTAATGATTGGGAATGAATCTCTTCCCCATCATTGTCTTCATTTCTTCCCATGTATGAATAGGTCTCTCATGGTTTCTTCTTCTAGCTGAAATAATATGATCCCACCAAATAATTGCATAGTCTGTGAATTCAATAGTTGTAAGCTTGACTTTCTTCTCTTTGGAATAGTTATGGCAATCAAAGACCATCTCCGCCTGTTTTTTCCACTTTGAATAGGCTTCAGGATCATTCTTCCCTTAAAATGATGGAATGTTAGTCTTGATGCTTCCCAAGTCACATTCATAGGTATCATGTCTTCAACAAAATCTTCTTCAACCTCTATGATTTTTATATCTATCCAACAAGTCAGCATCATCTAAATCAGCACCATCCCCTCTATTGTCATCATAAGACTCATTGTCATCATGTGTCTCTCGCTTTCTAGCATTAGGAACATCATTAACTCTCTCTCTTTGCAAATCTACAATTTTAGTGACTTATCTATCCATTATGTCCCTTTTCTCTCCAAATATAATAGTAATGCATTAAAATTGTTGTTGCATTGCTTTGAGCATGAAGTTATAACTATTTTCACCTTCACCAAGAACACCTTTATCCTTGGATGTCATATTTTATAAATCTACAAGAAAATTCAGGAAACAACATGGTTTAATTCAAGGATATGAGAAATCTACCTTCGTTATCATGAGGGCACTAATCTTAAATAG
>JAOXYD010071069.1:0-12639 GCA_028565735.1 Pinacopodium congolense | reverse complement strand
CCAGCTCAATTCTGTAACCCTAATCCTAAACCCTCCATATCTCAAGCCTAGATGTTGATGAACACTGATGAATTGCAGGAAAAACACTGATGAATTGCAAGAAAAACAAAACCAATCAATTCAATTGCAAGAAAAGAATTCCCAACTCAATTTTGTAACCCTAATCATAAACTAATCAATTCAAATTCTGTAGCCCCAATCAATCTCTAACACAACTGATGAATTGCAAGAAAAACAAAACCAATCAATTCAATTATACAAGAAAAGAATTCCCAGCTCAATTCTATAACCCTAATCCTAAACCAATCAATTCAAATTTTGTAACCCTAATCTTAAACCCTAACCAGTCTCTAACACAACTGATTCTCCACAATACATCAGAATTCTCTAGTAATCAAGAAATTAAGCAAACCAATTCAATCAAACCCCTCACCTAGTCGAAACCCATCAATAAAAATGAAAAAAAATTACAAAGAAGACAAAACTTACTCGATAGAGACGATGGCTGGGTTGTCTGGAAGAGAGTGTTTGGTTTCTGGCTAAGAGAAAAAAAGAAGAAGAAGAAGAAGCAAAAGAAACAGAACCAAAAGCACAAAACTGATGATCAACGTCAAACTCAACAGAGAAAATATACTGTTTGGATGAGAGACACAAACGAAAAAGAGATACAGAGAAGTTTACTTACCCGAACGCACAAAGATGAACGCCGAATGGAGGTGGAGCGACTTGGTTGAAGGCTAGAACTCGATGTCTCCGTCCGTTGGCTCCAAGGACAGAGTCTTCTGTCTCACCCAAACAAAAGCTCGAAATAGGTAAAGATGGGGTGAGAGTCGGATTAGGGATTCCGTGTATACGCGGAATAACTAATCCGACGGAATAGCTATTCCTTACCTTGTTACAACCAAACATCGACTGTGAAGAAAGGAATGGAATAGAGGCGGAATAGCTATTCTATTCCGCCCAACCAAACGTATCCTTAGGGGTTAAATTTGAGAATTGAAGTTACTGCTGAGATTAATTCTTGATTTTTTTTAAAAAAAATTCAAAACCTACTTGATACAGTTTTAAGATCCCCAAGAAAGGACTGGTGTAAAGGAAACAATTGAATCTTATAGTTATTCTTATGTTTCATCATTCTGGGAAATTTTTTTTCTTTAGACTGATTATTTTCTTGAGGTTGGGTATTTCGCTACTAGTCCTAGCCAGTTACTTTCTGGTCAATTTTTGTAGGTTTTCGGTCACTTTGCTTATAAGTAGAATTGATTGTCAATGATTAGAGAAAGCTTTGCTACTTATTTTGGTTTTCTCAATTAAAGAAGCAGTAATGTACAAAGTTATTTTTCTCCAGATTGTTGCCTTTATTCAATTTTCCAATATTCTTCTATCCAGAGGTTTTATTGTTAAAGTAACTTTTGCATCCCCAAAATTAATTTATAGTACCAAACTTTCCTATCTCTCTCGTTAGTGCATTAGCTTATTCTTTCTTTCTCTATGTGCTTAGTTAACTCTCTATTAGTGCCCTGGGTATATTTCTTTGTTCTTAATTTTTGTTAATTAAGATCTCTTCACCTTCACCACTTAAACTGGTTCTTTTCTTCTTTTTTTCATTTATTTTACAACCATTTACATCTATTTTTCTCTTGTCACTAGTAAGCGCTTTCTCCTCCTTGTCTAATTGTGCTATTTCTTTCATCTATATTTATGAAAGAAAAGGCATAGAAACCTTCATGTAGAATCCTTTACAATTAAAAAAAACTTGTTTTGACTTTAATTACCTAATCTTAAACACACAAAAACCTTTTGAGGAAGTGGTCACAAAATAAAAGAACAAGGTTAAGTTGTTATAAGAACCTCACTTAGTCCTTCCCTTATCTTCTCCTAATCTAAGGAGGCATTGATAGTAAATGAGCTTCTCTCAAGTATGTCTAAGAAGAGGAAATGATAAGGCGCAAAAAAGGTAAAACTATGAATTTGATGATTGAATCTTTTAAACCTAAAGAAAACTATAAGAATCAGAATAAGAAGTGGAAGAAGAACAATGTCTTCAAAATGAGTAGAGCCAAACCCAATGGCCATTTAGTGGAGTTAAGGCCTGTTTTTAATGAGTATAATGCTTTTTTTAAGAAGAAAGAAAAGTTGTTGTATCAACCCTATGATTTTTTTTTTCTATGTTTAAGTCAAATCTTATCATTTAAAATTATTTAAAAAATATTTTAACATTTTAAAAATGTTCAAAAAAAAATTTGGACCAACTTCTATCAATTGCAATGTTATGATTATTTTTGAATATTTTTAAAATATTATAATATAATCTAAATATTTTAAAATATTAAGATCTAACTTGAATATTAGTTAAAATTTTAAGGTTAAAAAGACACTTTTTGCCTATCTTTTATATATATAACACTAAACAGTTGGTGGTTAGATAGTGGTTCTTCAATTCATATTTCTATTACATTACAAACATCGAGGAGTATAAAGAGGCCAAATGAGGGAGACGACAATATATTCATAAGCAATGGAAGCAAAAAAGATGTAGTGTACATTGCATATGTGGAGCTATAGTTTAGTTTAGATAGTATAATATTGAATAAAGTGACATTTTTTATTTATAAGACATAATTTAGTTTCAATATCCAATCTTAATGATATTGGATATTCTTTGGTTTTCAATAATGAAAAGAGTTCATTGTCCCTTAATTATCTTGTCATTGGTGAATGTTTGATGATTGATATATTTTATTGATAAAGATAGGTTCAGATACTAAATCGAACGTTGATCTGGTTCAAGGTGCCTTTGATAAAGGCAAGGCATAAGCTAATCCAGTTCAAGATTCCTTTAATAAAGATAAGGCATCAAGTTCACCAGCTAATTCACATGTTGTTTTAGATCCAACTCAATGTAGGCAAAATGGGTGTTTTCAACCCTAAAATTTTAACCAATATTCAATCATACCTTAACATTTCATAACATTCATGTCAAACTATAACATTTCATAAACATTAAAAAACAACCCTAATGTTTTAAAAATGTTCAAAAATAATCTTGGATCCAATTATGTTAATTGCCATGTGGTAGTTTATGATTAGTCCACGTGTTATGCGAATCCCAGCATGCCACGTGACATTATTTTTTTTGAAAAAAATTCACTTATGGGTCCCATAATGCCACATGGATTGCCTTATAATGGTGAGACCCATTTGTCCAATTACGATTTGTCATGTGGTAGTTATGCCCTGATCTTAACCTATATACTATTTAGACAAAGTGAATGCACAGATAAATTAGTGAAGAGCTAACTTAATATGGCTAAGGTCTCGAGTTCGAACTTGTTCAAAAGTAGTTAAACAATTTTTCCCATTAAAATGACATCGTTTTGATGAAACGAATTATAAAGGCCTATTGCATCCAGTTGGGATTTGAACTAGTAACCTCTAGAACATTTATTAAAGCCTTACTACTTAAGCTATTAAGGCAATTTGGTTCTTTATATAACATTTTAATATTAAAGTAGTTATTTAATGTACCACTACCACATGATAAAATGTAATTGGACAGAGGTCCCACCACCATGTGACAGTTCATGTGGCATTGTAGGACTCACAAGTGAATTCTTTTTTTTAAAAAAACTTCTACGTGGTATGGTGAGCTCCACATGACACGTAGATCAATCATAAGTTGCCACGTGTCAGTTAATAGATTCAGTTAATAGAGTTAGATCCAAGATTAATTTTTAAAATTTTTAAAATATTTGGGTTATTTTTTAATATTTCTGAAACATTAGAGTCTAATCTGAATGTTCCAAAACGTTATGGTTTTACCTAAATATTGATTAAAACTTAGGGTTCAAAACACACATTTTGCCAATATTCCATGTGTGTTTTGAACTTTTATTAATTTCTTAATATCTTTTTATTAGTTTAAGGTTGAATATATAAGGCTAGTATAACTTTTCAAGATTTAAAAAAAATTTAAAAAAAGAATTAGCATTAACTAGGGAAAGAATAACCCCTAGGGGAAGAATTAAGGACATATAAGGAATTAAACTAAGGGAAGAATAACCCCTTCCAATACAGCATACCAACTGATAACACAATCCAACCCAAGGGAGGAACAAAACACATCCATAACAACAATCCAAAATAAGACACTAACCAAGACAAGGAGATAAAAACTAAGGGCAACCATTCAGGCAATAAAGACAGAGGACAACCACACATGCAGTATGCCTTATTAGAGGAAATTCATCCTAAGTCAACACTCTAGCTGTCTTGCAATTGCCTACTACTTTGTTTTGGTTTTTTACATTGTAAAATTTGTTCTCTAATCCAGTGAAAAAGAATCTCCTTGACTTGCTCTTTCTTTGTCTCAACATCTTTAAAGCATCCATTATTTCATTCCTTCCAAAGCTGATACATTGTTAAAGTTACCAAAATCAATATAATTGCTTTGTTCCAGCCTAAAGGGACAGTGGAATTCTATTGAAGCCAACTAAAGACTTCAGAATATGTAATCAAACTTGCTCCCCAATCGTTGAGTCTATATGCCTAATTTTAGATAAATCTAATAAACTCACAATTAAAGAAGAGATGATCTAATGTTTCTGCCTGGCCTTTATATAATGAACACTGTGAGGGAATTTAAGGTAATGCAATCTATCCAAGGTATTCAACCATTATTTCTCTACCATCCACATTAAGAAAGAGAACTTGGGAAGATGGATGTTGCTCCAAATTAACTTGTGCCATCCTTGAGTATGTCCCTTTATCCTAAACAAGTCTCTGTAGGATTTGTTTGTGAATCTCCTCGAATGATGCGCCCACCATTTAAAGATATCTTTCTTATCTACAAAAGCCTATAATTTGGAATAATAAAGCTAACTTCCTGAGGCACATTTAACCATTTTTCCCTTTAGGCCCTTTCCTTGACTTTTGTGTTAGGCGGTAGAGTTGCTTTAAGTTGAGAGAAGAAGAGTGATTCACAGATAGGGCCAACCTGACTTCAATTATCAAAGAACAATGATGCCTGCGCCCCATTGCCAATGATGCATTTGACATTATTCCTTAGCTTATTCCTTAGTCTTAGGAATTAGAACCACAATGACGAAGCTTGGCTAGAGGCAGATGTGATCTCCCATATGTTCCTGTTGCGAAGATAATAAGAATTTATCCACTGGGTCCAAAGGGATGAGTGGTTAGTGAATAGCCTCTATAACCTTTTACTTAAGGATATGTAATTGTTGGTTTGTATTGAAATGATGATCACCCCCTCCCCCCTTATTAGTCTATTTACACACTTCAGACCAACTGACCGTTGCTTGGATTTTCACATCTACCTTACCAAACCATAAAAAACTTCGTAAGATTCGTTGAATTTGCTTCATCAAGCCCTTAGCTAGGAAGAAATGGGAGGACCAATAGCTATGGAGGGAGGATAAGACTGATATAATTAGTTGCAACTGGCCAATAAACAAGAGAGCTCGATGAGTCCAACAATTGATACATTTATGCACTTTATTGACCAAAGTGGCACTTTAGTGGAGGTATAGGCTATGTATCCAAATGGGTAACCCAATATATGTAAAAGGTAGTAGTTTGATGGTTAGCCCTACAATAAGTGCTAGCCATAGTGTTTCATTACTAGTAGGGTCGAGAGAAATAGAAAGCTCTTAGCAGGGTTGATGCTTAGGCCTAAGAGGAGTTTAAAAGTTCCTAATGAGTTCATTAGCACCTATATGAATGTGTCTTAGGCCCAAGATGAGTTTAAAAGTCCCCTTGTTGCAATCCTTTACCACCTGTAAACAATTCCATAGGTTCACCATTAATCAAAATGCTAAAGGAAGGGGTTGAGATGCATTTCTAGATCCAATGTATGAACTTCATAAGGAAACAAAATGCTTCCAAGAGTTGAATGATAAACATCTAACTAAGCGAATCGTATGCTTTGTGGAAATCTATTTTAAGGGCATAATTTTTGGGACCATGGTTCCTGCTATATCCCTTGAATAGATTCTAGATTATTAAAACATTATCTCACAGTTATGTAGAAAAGTCGTTTACGATTTGTAAACTAGCTTACGGAAGTCGTTAAAGGAAGAGGGAGTAGGAACCTTTTACCACAAGGTTGACGAATGTTTTGTTAATAGTCTTTAATAACTTGCCAATCTAAGCAAATTCAAGCACAACTTCTATGATTAAAGTTTTGATGTAAGGCTAGGTTTTATGAAAAAAATAAATCATTAAGGCCATCTAACCTTGGAGTTTTTATTAGGTTGATAGCAAACATTGCTTCCTCTACATCCCAAGCAGTAAAGGGTTTAGTGAGAACCTACTTATCATTATCAGAGAGTTGAGAACCATTAAATGATTGCAATAAGTGAATAGAGGATCGACTTGGGACTAAAGTGCCTAACGAGTTTTTAAAGAAAAAGTAGGTCTTAAGTTTAAGCTCCTCCTGTCCTATCATAACTTCACCTGTTGGCTTCTATAGTGAGTGTAAGAAGTTGGTGTTCTACCTGGCTAGAATGGAATTATGGAAGCATGAAGTATTCTTGTCCCCTTCTTTCAACCACAAAACTTGGGACCTTTGTTATAATAAAGAATGATGCTTCGAGATAGCCTTAGTACACTGACAAAAGGCTTCCTTTTCCTTAGTTGCACAATCTGTATTCGTTGGATTAGCATAAATAGCCCATTGAGCTTGTAAGAGAGAGTCCTTGGTTTGAGTAACAACTATTTTAGTATCCAATAGCCTTTCCTTGTTGAAGTCTTTAAGTTCTTTTTAGATGAATTTGAGTTTCCTAATGCAAACATATTCTTTACAGCCACCTATGTATGTTATGAGATCACGAAGCATAACCTCTTGAGACCCATCCAATTCCGCAAGATAGTCGTTGAACCAAAAACAAGTGGTTTCTCCTCTATATGTCAAATAACTTTTAGATTCGTATAAAGGGTCATCAAAGAAGAGGGGGTCTAGGAATTAAGTTAAGCTGTCCGAGAATTGGGATAACCAATCTCCATTCCCTAAGGCTCTATCAAGTTTCTTTTGAATGAGTGTAGTAGCTTACTGTTTATTGCTCCAAGTATAGAAATAACCCTTTACTTGGAGGTCAGTAACTAATCATTCCAAGCATTTTTGGATGTCAGTTTTTATGGTCCACACATTAACATGTCCACTAACTTCAAAGTTATATAAGATGATGTTAAAGTCGCCACTTAATAACCAAGATCCTTGGAGAGAGTTACTGAGGTTGGCAAGATCAGCCCATAAATAGTTCCATTGAAATTCAAATCTTGTTGTATAGATAAAGGATAAAGTGGCATGTTTTTTTAGGTTTAAGAAAATGAACATTGATGAGTCTGTCGTGGACTATCAAATAGTAAACCTAATTAAACCTAACTATGTAGCTAGGGCGAGTTAGGGTCAAATCCATAGGGAGCTAGGGGGTATTGCTATTTATAATGTTGTAAAGAAAAACAATGGTAAAGAAAAACAAAAACAAAAACCTTTGAATGCAAAAAGAATGAACATAAGTAAGATGTAATAAAAATAACAAAAAGTACAAACACAAATCAAAACACAATAAACTAACAACAATAACAAAGAAATGGGCCAAAAATATTATCAAGATTCTAGAACAACTATTGATCCTTGGACTTAGATAAAAGGTGATATAGCTATGGTATTAGCCTATAGGTTTGAACAAGCTCTCAAGCCCTCGGTACATAAGCTTTAAAAATGCATTTATCGTCACTATAACTTAGAACAAACTCTCTAAATTTAATAGTGAATATGCATTAGGTATTAAGGAACGATTAACTTAGGTTACTAACTTGTAAGTTGGGAAAGTGTAATATAAAGGTATTAAACCCTAGACTAGTTGGTTAAGTATTCAAACAAAACTAACTAATCTATTGCTACTTTTTGAAAATCGCTAAGGACAATTATGTATCACATACTTAATCATGGCATTTAAATTAGGAAATTACCTAAAAGAGGATCAAGTCTAAAGATAATACCTAATTCATGTTATTAAGCCAAAGTTCCAAACCAACCTAACCTAAAAACACCAAATTAAACAAAATCCAATTCACATTCTCACAATTAATTGTCCTTAATTCCTAAAATACCTTCAAATCCCTAAAGAAACTAGCCACACATAATTAAATTAACCAAAACAAAGATTAAATAAACACAAACTATATTTAATTAAATTAAACTAAGGCTGAAATTTTTAAAACGCCAAAAGAAAAACACAATTTAACATTTAATCTAATACAAACATAAATTAATTAAACTATTAATTAATTAACTATAACTAAAACTTTAAATAAAAATTTCAATGCCTAAACATTGAGCAAACATTAACATATAAACAATTAAAATCATAAGAACAAGCATAAAAACTAAGTATCAAATATAAATTAACTAAAGACATTAAAAATAAATGAAAACTTATAAAATAAAGGTTAACACTTGATAATGATAACATAATAACATAAACTCCAAGTTAATACATAAGAAAGTAAAAAACGTGAATTAAAACCATATTTGGACATGACAAAGAAAAAACAAGTGAAAATGAAAAGCAACTAACTAAAATAAAACACAAAGCAATAGACATATAGTAAAAGAAAGCATGGGAAAAAAACAAGGAAAAGCAAGCTAACAAATAACAAGCTAAAAGGTGGTGTATGAACAGTGAATTAATTCAAAATAAATCCAAAATGGGTGGGCTATGGACGTTGCTTTTGCTCCTCCACTTCTTCAACATGTGTGCTACCGAATTTCCAAGTGGAGAGCTCCCCTTTGCTGTTATTCTTTAGCCTTCCTCTCCCTTTTTGGAAAGCTTGCTTCTTTTCTTATTAGTGGAGAGCTCTAAGTCATCCTTAAGGAGTTGGAAACCTACTCCCCTTCTTCAAATATTCTGCTATAGTCACCTAGAAAGCAAGCTCCAAGCATGCTCTACAGCTCCCTCTCTTCATTTTTGCTGCTGAATTTTTGTGTCCAGTAGAGAGCTACTCTCGTTGCCTTTTCAGTCGTCACTCCAAGTGAGTCAACCCTCTAATAATGTTTCTGACGTTATGAGTTGAGAACAACTCCCCTTTGTTTCTCTAGTGTCGACACCTTCCATCTTTTTTTTTTCCTTTTATACTTTTGCTTTTATTTAAGCACTAGGATTGCATGTTGCTCCTCTCTTGAATATTAATTTGTGTCGTTTTATGAGCCAATGAATGCTCTCTTTCCCTCTTTGATGCTATGCTGTTTCATGTGCTAACGAAGGACTCCATAAAGCTACTGTTTTGATGCAAAAAAGGCTCATCCCCAAGTCGTTTTGCTAGTGAAAATTCAATGAAAAGCTCCTCCTTTAAACACATTTTGCTACTGCATTTTTGCAAAGGTTTTAAAGCTTTGTCCCTATATTGAAATCTCATGCATAATTGAAGTCTGGTATAACTAGCATGATTCAACATGAGGTTGAGAAATGTTTTAAAGGAAGGTCTAAGGCTGGAGCAACTCAGATTTAGGGTGAAGGTGACAAACAAAACTTCATCAACTTTACTCATCTTTAGGATTTTACAAGTAGCACTTTAAGCCATAGTTTTAATTTTCTTGATTCAGTTGAACATGGATCTTGGATAATAGATACAGGTGCTTCTAATCACATGTGTACTGATCTATGCTTGTTTTTTTAACCTAAACCTGTAAATAGATATACACCTGTTTACGTTCTTGATGTACCATTAGGTTAGTTGATTATACAGGAGATATTAGGTTAAGTTCCAAACTTATTCTTACTTTTTCCTTACATGATGCAACTTTTAAGTATAATTTACTGTCAGTCAATAAACTTGCATTCTCAGCCAATATTAAGTTTGTTTTCCATACCCAATTTTGTGTTCTGCAGGACATTTAGAATAATGAGGTTATTGCAATTGAAAAAGTTATTTCTAGTCTGTACATCCTTGACCATGATTTTTTTTCTTCTTCAATGATATAGCACTATACACGCTTGTTAGATAGAATGTCAAATAACCTAACTTACTGCAATGTAGCCAATGATGTTCAAACTTGGCATATTAGGCTAGGACATCCTTTTATTCCTATAACCAAGCATTTGGATATTATGTCAAATGACTTGAATTGGTCCAAATTTTCTTTTCCTTGTGATGTATGTCATTTATCTAAGTAAAGTAGACTAGTGTTTCTCACAGTACTATCAATACTACTGGATGTTTTGAATTGATTTATATAGACGTGTGAGGTCCTTATAGGCAATCTTCCTTAAATGGTGCTCATTTTTTCTTAATTATAGTCGATGATTTTAGTCGCGCTACTTGGACCTATCTTTTGAGATACAAGTCACAAACATAACAAGTTATTCTCAATTTCCTTAAAATTGTTCAAACACAATTCAATAGTACCATTAAAACTATTAGAACTAATAATGAGACTGAATTCTAGAACCACAATTGTCAACTTCTATTTTCATCTTTCGATATTGTTCATCAAAGATCAGCTCCTTACACTCCACAATAAAACGGAGTGGTTGAAAGAAAACACAGATATTTGATATAGGTTACTAGGGCTCTCTTGTTTCAATATGGCTTACCCAAATGTTTATAGGGTGAAGCAGTTCTTACTGCTACCTATATTATAAATAAGTTGCCCTCTTCTGTTCTTAGTTGGAAAACTCCATTTCAACTTTTGTTTCAAAAACTTCCAGATTATTCTTTCATGAAAGTTTCTGGTTGTTTATGATATGCAACCAATGTTTATTCTCATAAAGATAAACTACATCCAAGAGCTTTAAATTTTGTTTTCCTTGGCTATTCACTGGTCAAAAGGCTTATAAATTGTTCAATTAAAAAACTAAACAGCTTTTTGTATCCAGAGACATTGTCTTCTATAAATAGATTTTTCCTTTCAAAACCATTTTCGACATCCTTGATTCCACACCTTTGCTTAGTCCTATTTCTTTTCCAAATTTTGGTGATACTCCTTCCTCTATTTCCAGTTCTTCCTTTCCTATTTCTTCTACTGGTCATCCAATTACATCTTCTTTTGATCTACCTCACTCCACTGAGGTTATGGTTCATTCAGGAGCACCTCTAGTTAGGAGAAGTCAGCGACAGACTTCCAAGTCTGTATGGTTATAGGATTTTGTTTCTCATAATGTTCAATCTCATGCTTCTAACATTGTTTCTCCATCTTTTAGTTTTTTTTTCTCCCTATACTCCTCCCACTTTTCCTTTTTTAGTCTCTCCTTATATCACATATCAGTACCTGTCTTTTTTAACTAATGTTTCTAATATCAAGGAACCTCGTCCTTATGAACAGGCTAAAACTAATCCTAAGTGGGTAAGTGATATGAAGGCTAAGTTATAGGCCTTGGAAGCTAATGATACTTGGGATCTTACAGCGTTACCTGATGGTAAAACTGTTATTGGTTCAAAATGGGTCTTTAAAGTCAAATTAAAGCCTGATGAGTCAGTGGATCATTATAAGGTCAAGTTAGTGGATAAAGGGTATAACTAGGTTGAAGGGATAGATTACATTGACAGTTTCTCTCCTGTTGCCAAAATGGTCACTGTTAGACTGATTTTATGTCTGGCAATTACCAAGACTTGGCCCTTACATCAATTGGACATTAATAATGCATTTCTTAATGGTTATATAATTGAAGAGCTTTACATGCTGCCTCCTGCTAGTTATACTAAGGCAACAGCTAATCAAGTTTGTAAATTGAAAAAATCTCTTTATGATTTGAAACAAGCTTCTAGGCAATGGAATGTTGAATTTACTACACATCTTCTTAGTTATGATTTCAGTCAATCTGTGCATGATCCTTTCTTGTTTATCAAATATATAGCTACTACTTATCTTGTGTTGATAGTTTATGTGGATGATGTCCTTATCACTGGATAATCTGAATATGACATTCAGCAGGCTAAACAGCTTTTGAGTGATAAATTTACTATCAAAGATTTAGATACTGTGAAATATTTCTTGGGTTTAAAACTTGCTCATTCTTTTGCTGGTCTATATATAAACCAACGAAAATATGTTCTTGATATTATTCAAAACACAGGTTTAGCAGGTTCCAAGGCTATTTCTACTCCATTACCAAGAAACTGTAAGTTTTATGATGATTCTTCTCCTTCACTTGTTGATTCAGACAAATATAGGCGGTCGGTTGGTCGTTTTCTTTATTTGGGCTTTACTAGGCCAAATTTGGCATATGCTACTCAACAATTAAGTTAGTTATGAGTGCTCCTACTGACTTGCATTGGGCTGCTATTATTCTTGTTATGAAATACCTAAAAAAATACTCCTTCCAAAGATTTATTTTATCCTATTTCTAATGATTTTCATGTTGCAGCTTTTTGTGATGCAGATTGGGCTGCTTGTATTGCTATTAGGAGGTCTTTGACAGGTTTTTACATTTTTTTGTGTACTGATTTGGATTCATGAAAGACTAATAAATAGTCTACTATTTCTAAGTCCTCTATTAAAGCTGAATATAGAAGTCTTTCGACTATTATTTGCAAGATGCAGTGGATTACGTATCTCTTGCAGGATTTACAGATTCCTATCCATCTACCTATTCCATTATGGTGTGACAATCAGGTGGT
>JAOXYD010071068.1:0-26262 GCA_028565735.1 Pinacopodium congolense | reverse complement strand
ATTAAAAATATTTTATTTATATAAATATATATAATATGAAACTTATAATATAAATATCTAAAATAAACTTGTATTTAATAAAAATATATTTAAATTAAATATTAGATTAAAGTAAATTTAGTTCTTTAATATTAAAAAATATTAAAAAGTACATATAAATCAAAATTTTAATATATAAAAAGAATGTCTTAAAAGATTTTATATAATATTTTTATGATAAAAGAGTAAAAAAATTAAAAATACAATATTTTTATAAATGTTGAATAATGTTATATATGAATCATATGTTACCTAACCCTCATATTTATAAATGAACAATACCCCTTCTTCTTTGTCTCTTAACAATAAAGAATTTAGTAAGACTTTTTTTGTAAGACTTTTAAGAGTTATGAAATCTCAAATTGTTAAGAGACAAGGAGGTGGAGAGTGACGTTATTATATAAATAAGGGAGGTTAAGTACTATAAGGCACATGCTTATTCTCTCTAAGGTTAATAGGTAAATAAAAAGCCCATAACTTAGTAATTAATACCTTAATAGGTGAATAAAAAATTCCATAATATTTAAAAAAAAAATTAGCGGTAGGTATCAATTTAATTAATACATTGGTTAACTAATGTAGATTGATGTCTTTGCAAATTTTAAAAGTTTGCATTTTAGTTACTGAAATTTTTAAAATTTATAATAGTAGTCCAATTTTGGGTCAGTATTTCAAAACCGACTCAAAACTAATCGAGACCGTATTATGGATACAAGTTGATATTCTAACCCAATATAGTTTTTACCCAACTAGTATTAGTTTTAGGTTAGAAATGCTAGAGAACAACAACACAATATTGAACCACGATTTAACTCAACCATGGACATCAACAGTTGTCTGCATAGTACCATCAATGACATCATTTATGTAGGGCATTAAACTCTTGAAAATTATTCCAAATGTAAATCTTTTTGCATCAATCCTCAATTTTGGGCATTAACCTACAAATCAAATATTAACAAACACAAATTAAATAATTTAACATCAAAATAGGGGTAAATGTACATAAAATTATATATAAAATTATAAAATATATCCATGTCTACTCCCCTACGCTTAAGTGTATGTTTGTACTTAAGTAAGTTAAATCTATCATCCATCCCAGAACAAATATAACCACAGGAAAAATAAATCAAACTTAGTAAACATAACCATTGAAAATGTTTCTTTAATCATTCAATCATAATGAATCATCGAAATGTTATATAACCAATTAATTATATCAAATAAAAAATGAATTTAAATCACTTCATGCTTCTTCAACCTTCAACCTAAATTACAAAATTCAATTTCATATGTAAAATGAATATACAAAAATTAAAATGCATCAACTTTTAAATAAATCCATATCATTTATTCACTAATAACATCAAAACATAAATCAAAATGTAAGGTTTGAAGGTTTAATTGAGAAGTTACTTCATATTTTTATGTGAAAATAACCACCTTGTCATGAACACCCTTGGTTATTCAATTAAGTCACCTCACATCAACTGACTACTAATACTACTTTTTAATTTCAACTTTTTTTTATAAGTTTAAAACCAATAGAGTGAATTAAAATTGGCTCACTTTATTTATATGATTTTTTAATTCTCTTTGGTTTTAACTTAAACAAGAAGATAGAAATGTTTAAAAGAGGTTACAAATCACTTAGAAATATGCATTTTAGACGAAGAAAATTATAATGATCATTACATATCTGTTATCTAAAACATGAAGATTTGAAAACTCATGTTCATTAACATTTATAATTAACCATATAACATCTAAAATCATCAAAATAATCAAACGTAAAAGGAAAATTTTCAATGATATGCATCAAAATAAAAAAATAATTAATTATATACTATTAAGAAAAAGATGATAATATAATTAGCTCTAAGACAAGATAAGCACATGTATGATAATAATGTTATCCTTCTCCCAAACTGAAATTGAACATCTTTTTCAATGTTCATAAATTAAAAATAAAGCATAAGAAGTGGGAAAAAGGAATAGAAACCTCCAAGATAATTATATTTATTGCTTATCGATCCGTTGAAGTTACAATAGACATTAATTACAGTAAACTAAAAATCATAAAAGTAAAAAATGAAAGCATTGGAGACAAGATAAAAACAATTGTCCTCCATTATAATAAATATGATTAAATGACATTAAAGAACCAAAATACAACTGAAATACAATTGAAATAGCAACTAAACTAATATAGCTGAACTGGGATAACATAAAACAACATTCATGAATAAAAATGTAAAAGTGCAATACTAAAAATAGCTAATTACTAGGTCCTTAGTCATAGGAACATATGTAGTCCCACATCATATCCATTTGTGCCCATAACTGACTGACTTGACCTTAATGTTGGCCATGCCTATATCCACCCGAGTGCTAAAGTTAGTCAATCCACATTTCATCTGTGAGAGAATAGCCAAAATCTTACTATAAGAAGGCTAGTAAGAATAGAAATGGATGGAGTTACTAGTGGTGGGATGTGGAAGCTAGAAGTGGCCTCAGACGAACTAACCTCACCTACAACCTACTCAAAAGCTACAATTGGGACCGGTGCAATAGGATTCTCAATTCTCTTACCATCCTCTAATGGGAGTAGCTGGATATTACACCATCGACCTCTTACTATAACATATTTCAACAGCTTAAGTATAGAATAAATGATAATCAAAGCACCAGAAGGCTTCATAGGTACCTCTCCATTAAAAGAAACTCCCCCTCTAGAAATTTCCTTGTAAGCACGCAGTGGTAACAAAAATTCTCGTTTATCACTGAAATCGAATAACATTCCTCGTACTTTAGATTTATAAATCCAAGTAAAGGCAATTCCTCAATGATATCGAGTCCATATAGCATCTTAAATGATAAGCTTTTCAACTCATATTGAATGGAGTACAAATCATGAATTTAGGATCCAAGAATTGTTCAATAGTGTGGAAGAATTGAAATAACCACTCATAAGATATTTTCGCCACACCCATAAAATTTAGGAAGGATTGGGAGATGATAAGGAATGGGTTTGATCTTTATAAGTACTTGCTTGAATGAAAATCAAGTCTTTAAAGAACACCACGAAAGGATTTCCTCTAAAGTAATTCCAAAAGAACTCTTTATTTGTTTGTTGAATCTAAAAATCAATAAAGTCTACCTACATAACATGAAATAAAGGCTTTTATACTATTCTTAATGACCTAGATGAATTCCGTAAGTGTAAGATTGAGTTTTGACCCATCTTAATTTAAAAGAACATCTTCCTAACATATAAGCTTAAAACAATCTAATTAAGCCAAAAACAAACCTAACATGTAAATAGACTTATTTAAGGCTATACTATACTTATTTAGGTCCCAGATAGCATATATAGAAGTTCTATCTAAATAAAATACAAAGCCCAAGTAGTTGGATCAAAGATGTTTAAAACAACTTAATTGTAATAAATGAGTTGTTTTAAGTTGCATAATAGGTCCAGCCTTCTTCAACAAGGCTAATACATTGTTTCAAGCCTTGAATCATCATTATAAACTTAAGTGACATGTCTTCAAAGGTTTTAGCTTCTTCTATTGAATATAGATCCACCATTGGATTGTTAAGAGCCTCTTTAGCACATTTAACCCACGATTATGTGGTTGGACCTCCAAGATTCTCCAATGGATCTTTTGCCCTAATATCACTTTGTTGAGCTTTTTTAAGTGTTCCTCCTTATTGCCTAAGCTCTTCAACACGTCTTACTCCTTCTACCTTGCCTGAAGCCACTTGTGATGCTTGATTTACATCATTCCCCCTCTCCTTAAAAGGATTTGTCTTCAAATCAACTTCTTCATCTGCAAAATCAAAAAAAGATAAATTAGCAACATTGAAAGTAGTATGAACACCGAATTCACCTAGTAAATCAATCTTATATGCATTTTCATTTATTCTTTCCACCACTTGAAACGATCCATCTCCACGCGGCTGTATCTTAGATTGTCATTTACTGGGAAACCTTTCCTTTCTAAAGTGTACCCAAACCTAATCACCAGGTTTGAATATCATTTGCTTTCAACCATTATTCACTTACTTTTCATATTGTTATGTCTTTCTTTCTATATTTTACCTCACCTTTTCATGAAGCTGTTTTACCAACTCATTTTCTTCTTTCCATCCAAGTTATGTCTTTCACCTAATGGCAATGGAACAAGATATATCGGAAATAAAGGATTAAAGTAATAAACAATTTCAAATGGGGAAAACTAATAACACTATGTATGGTTTGATTGTAAGCAAATTCAATGAATGTTAAGGATTCTTCCCATGTTTTCAAGTTTCTTCCAATTATAACACGAAACAAAGAACCTAGAGTTCTATTTACCACCTCAGTTTGATCGTCTATTTATGGGTGACAAGTAGTAAAAAATAAAAGTTTTGATTCTAATTTACCCCACAAAGTCTTCCAAAAATAACTAAAAAATCTAGCATCACGATTAATAAAAATGGTTTTTGGAATTCCATATAGGCAAACAGTTTCAAAAAAGAATAATTAAAAAATATACGATGCATCATTGGTTCTATAACATGCAATGAAATGTGCCATTTTAGAGAACCTACCAATAACTACAAAAAATGAATCACAAGCTTTTCTAATCCTAGGTAGACCTAAAATAAAGTCTATAGAAATACCTACTTATGGTTTACTAGTTATAAATAGTGGTTTATACAACCCATAGGGCTGAACCTTAGATTTAATTTACCTATACTCCACACATCTCTCACATATTCTTTCTACATCTCTCCTTATGTGTGGCTAAAAAAAGTGTTCATTTAAAATGTCAAGAGTCTTTTTAATACCTAAATGATCCATTAAACCTCCCCCATATGATTCTTTAACTAGTAGTTCTCTTAAGGGACATTAGGGAATGCACAACCTATTCTCTCTAAACAAATAACCTGCATGCCTAAAGAACTCCCCAAATGCAAATTTCTTACATGCCTTAAACACATTACCAAAATCATGATCATCATTATACAAATCCTTAATATGTTCAAATCCTAATAATATAATATTTAACGTACTTAACAATGCATGTCTCCTAGATAATGAATTTTCTATAATGTTTTCCTTTCCCTATTTATACTTGATCATATATAGAAATGTCTCTATAAATTCTACCCACTTTGCATGACTTTTGCCAAGTTTTTTTTTTAACCATTTTTGTATTTCAAAGATTCATGATCAGTATGGATAATAAATTCTTTCGACCACAAATAGCGTTGTCAAGTTTTTAACACCCTAATCAATGCATACATTTTCTTATTATAAGTTGGGTAACTAAAGGCAGCTCCACTAAGCTTCTCATTAAAATATGCAATTGGTTTTCTATCCTACATCAAGAAGGCCCCTGTTCCAACTCCACTCGCATTACACTCAATTTCAAAAGTATTGGCAAAGTTAGGTAAAGCTAAGATAGGTGTTATACTAAGTTTCTATTTTAACAAGTTAAATGCCCCCTCTATCTCATCTCCCTACTTAGATCCTACATTCTTTTTAACTATCTCAATTAATGGTGTAGCAATAAAGCTAAAATCCTTCACAAACCATCTATAAAAACTAACCAACCCACGAAACTTCTAACATCCCTAATTGTCTTAGGGGTAGGCTATTCCTTAATTGCCTACACCTTTTTTTCATCTACTTGTATACCCTTCATACTCACCACATAAACCAAAAACACAACCTGTTTAGTGCAAAAAGAACAAATTTTCAAATTAACATACAATTTCCCTTGCCTAAACACATGCAACACTTTATTTAGATGGTCTACATGCTTATTAAGTGATTTTCTATAAACCAAAATATCATCGAAGTAAACAACCATAAATTTTCCAATAAATTTACGTAATACATGGTTCATATGCCTCATAAAAATGCTAGGTGCATTTTTTAAACCAAAAGGAACTACCAACCATTCATATATTCCATATTTAATTTTAAATGCTATTTTCCATTCATCTCCTTCTCTAATCCTAATTTGATGGTAACCAAATTTTAGATCAATTTTGAAAAAACAAGCGTGTACCATGTAACTCATCAAATATGTCATCTAACCTAGGAATACGATAATGATACTTTACAGTGATTTTGTTGATGGTGTGACAATCCACACACATACACTATAATGCATCTTTCCTTAACACTAATAGGACTGGAACTGAGCATGGACTGAGGCTCTCACTTTTATAACCCTTTTCTAGCGATTCCTACACTTGCCTTTGAATTTATTTAGTCTCCTCCGAGTTTGTTCTATACGCTGATTGGTTTGGAAATTATGCACCTGGTATAAGATCAATTTGATGCTCTATTCTATGTTTAGGTGGTAAACCACTCGGCATGTCTTCTTGTAAAAGATCATCATAAGCCTTCAAATTAGAAATAATCATGCTAAAAAAATCATGGTTAAAAGGATAATCATGTGATAAATAAGCTTCTTTATACAGAAAAACTTAACAAGTGATGCTTGGCCGAGAATGCATCTCTTACCTCCCACACTCTCTCAATCATGCTCACTCATTTCTGCTCATGTTTATCTCTTAAATAAGTGTTTCCCGTCGTGTTTGATATTTCCCTAGGTTCTTGCACTCGTTTCTTACCACTCTTTTCAATCAACCTCGCTTGTTGTCTCTTATAAATTTTCAATTGATCTTCATAAACTTGCTTTGGTGAAAGAGAAGCAAGAGTGTATTTCATACCATCCATAGTGAGTGAATAAAGATTCTTGTACCTATCATGGATTACTTATCAATCGAGTTGCTATGGACACCCTAACAATATATGTCCAGCTTGTATAGGCACCACGTCACATAAAACCTTATCCTTATACCTTCCATTTTGAACTCCAGTAACACTTGCCTAGACACTTTGGCCTTACCTAATTCGTTAAGCCATTATAGATAATAAGCCATAGGATAGTTGTTAAACCTAATTTTTGAAGCAATTCAACGCTTGCCACATTCGAACAACTCCCTCCATCAATTATAAGGTTGTAAATCTAATCGTTTACAACAATTTTATATGGAATAGATTCTAGTTCACATCATTATCAACTTCTCTAATCTGAATGTTTAAGGCCCTTCTAGTTACCAGTGATCTTCCCTCCATTGGTTGCTTCATCTCAACTTCATCTTCACTTTGGTCAATATCTTCTAATTCAAACATGTTACCATATCCCTCTTTTTCACTTTCAGACACATACTCCCTATTTAGAATTGTCCTTAACCACTTATTTGGACATTGAGATGCAATGTGAATCTTCTTGTATAGCGAAAACACTTAATATCTCTACTCCTTAAATTTAAAGAGGATTCAGTCTTGCCTTTTTCCCCTTGTGCTTTTTAGGCTTAGGTATTTCAAACTTGTTATTTAGATCTTTATCTTCCTTTTTTACTTTACAATTTGCTCCAAGATGTATTTCCTACAGTAGAAACACTTACATGGTTAGTATTCTTCTTTTTAAGTTGTCTTTCAACTTTTATAACCATGTGTACAGTATCTTCTACCTCCATATAATGATGTAGTTCCATTACATTAGCAATTTTAGTTTTGAGACCACACACAAACCAAGCCATTGTAGCTTCTCGGTCTTCTTTTATTTTTTCTCGTGCCATTACCACTTCCATCTCCTTGTAGTATTCTTCCGCGGTTTTAATTCCTTAGGTCAGATTTTGTAGTCTTTAGTAAAGCTCTCTATAATATGAGCTGGGTTCAAACTTCCTACGCATTATAATTTTCATCTCCTCCCAAATTCGAATTGGTAGTTCTCAATTTCTCCTCCTAGACACAATCTATTAATCCCACCAAGTAACTACATAATCACTAAACTTAGAGGCTACTAATTTAACTTTCTTCTCATCAGAAAAATTATGGCACTCAAACAGTAACTCAACCTTCTGTTCCCACTCTAGATATAAATCATGTTCCATATTATCAACAGAGGCAAGTATCTTCATTTTAATGCTACCTTTGTTGCTGTCCACTTTAGCCTCTACTCCTCTCTCATTCCCATACCTAACTCTTCCTCCAACATTTCTACCCATTCTTCCTCTACCTCGACCACATTTATTTCCTTCATAATTTCCAACTTCTTCAAAGGTACTAAGCTAGTCGTTATCATCTTTAAAATTATAAAGAGTGTTTCTTAGTTCAGGTGTCCTCTCCCTTAGGTTGGTTTATGAATTAAACTTCAAAGGCATTTTTGCTAATTTCTCTTTAATGTCCTCCATCCTCTAAAACATCCTTTCAAATGTTTGTTGTTGTGACTTTACTACCATTGGGTTAATGTCCCACTCTCCATATTTAGACACCTCTTTATCCCTACTTGAAGATGATGAGTTTCTAGCATTATATATGATTTAGAACCTACAAGAAAACTTTAGTAGAAAAAAAAACTGCATCCCCCTCCCCCATGTGTTTGTTCTCTAAATCACTCACAACTCACCTCCTAATATTCTTACTTTAGGAATTCTACAGATTAAAAATTTTCTCTCAAGTCCAATTTCCAATCTGTACCCTTTTAATTACCACTCCCAAGAGGAAAATTGATGTAAGGAAAAGCAAGAAATACAATAAGGAAGCCAAAGAAAAAAGGTTAACAAATTGAACTTTTAGAGAATCTAGGAACCCCCCCCACAACTTTAACCACAACAAACAGAATGCAATTGATGTGTTTTATCAAAGAAAGAATGTAGTTGACGTGTTTAGAACATAAAAGGATGCAATTAACATTTTTGGATCAAAAAAGGAAGTAATTGATGTGTTTAGATTATAAAAAAGATGCAACAAACTTGTTTAGAATGGAAAAGCATGTAATTGATGTGTTTAGATCATAATAGAATGCAAAAAACATGTTTAGAATATAAAAGGATGTGATTGATGTGTTTATATCATAAAAGGATGCAAAAAAACGTGTTTAGAAGTGAAAAGGATGTAATTGACATGTACAAGAAGGAATAACGTAGATTTAAATGAGTTTGAACAAGTCTAGAAGTTTTTTCTATGGGTAACTATCAAGAACTCTAATAAAATCTATTTTTTCTATCTCTTTTATCTTTTTTTCTTTTCTTTTATGGACATTTTTTAACCTTTTTTTTTACCATTTAAACAACAAGAAACTTAAGAAAACCATAATCAAGAAGCAAGATTCAAAATAAAATTGTTGGATTCAATTGGATTTAAAGATTTGATAAAAATGCAAAAGATTAAGCCAAAATCAATTATTTGAATGCACACAAGAATCAACTAATAACAAGAAGATTGAGATTGGATCTATCTAACATAAGAACTGAAAGAAATGAACAGAAAACTTAAGAACTTTAAAGGGATGCAAATCTTGATAAAAGAACACGAGTTAATTCAAATCTTGGAAATTAAAGATGACTCCGATACCAAAAACTGATAAGCTTTTCACCTCAGATTAGATGAAGCAAAGATCATGAATCTAGGATCCAAGGATGTTCAATATTGTGCAAGAATTGAACTAACGTCTCGAAAGATATTTCCACTACACCCACAGAACTTAGGAAGGATTGGGGTGATAAGGAATGTGTTTGATCTTCACAAGTATCTTCTTGAATGAAAATCAAGTCTTTAAAGAACACCATGAAAGGATTTCCTTTAAAGTAATGCCAAAAAAACTCTCTATTTGTTTGTTGAATATGAAAATCAATCAAGTCTGCCTACATAACATGAAATAAAGGGTTTTTATACTAATCCTAATGACCTAAGTGAATTCCCTAAGTGTAGGGATTGGGTTTTGGCTCATTCTAGTCTACAAGAACAACTTCCTAACATATAAGCTTAAAACAAGTTAATTAAGCCCAGACCAAACCTAACACGTAAATAGAATTATTTAAGGCTAGAATCCACTTATTTAGGTCTTAGATAGTATAACTAGAAGTTCTAATTAAATAAAATATAAAGTTTAATCAGTTGACCCAAAGATGCTCAAAACAACCTAATTGTAATAAATGAGTTGTTTTAAGTTGTGTAAGAGGTTCAGCCTTATTCAATAAGTCCAACACATTTTTCTAAGCCTTAAATCATTATTATAAGCTTAATTGACATGTCTCCAATGGTTTTAGCTTCTTATCTTGCATATAGATCCACGATCAAATTGTTAAAAGGCTCTTTAGTACGTTTAGCCCACGAATGTATAATTGGACCTCTAATATTTTCCAATGGATCTTTTTCCCTAATATCACTTTGCTGAGCTTGTTTAAGTGTTCCTCCTTGCTGCCTAAGCTCTCCAACACATTCCATTCCTTCTGCCTTAGCTGAAGCCACTTGTGATCCTTGATCTACATCATTAAACAAAATATATGCATCAGCAAACTGTACTTCATTTAGGTTACTAACCCAAGGAGTCATATTGACATTGATAAGTGGCATCACTAACCTCTCCCAAACCCCTAATTGTGAGGTTTTGAAAGCCCTTTGGTTCACATGGGAACTAAAGCCAAATACTGTATGAGCTACATCAAAAGAAATCACAGAATTAGTAGTGACAAAATCACAGTGCAACATATTCTTTACTACTTATACATTTACCCCTCATCAGTTATTTTTAATAAAGCATATAAAAAGAAATGAGTGATGTGTATAGGCTCATGTGAGTAGGAAACAGAAAATGTCTATTCTATTTATATCAGTTATGGGTTTGAATCTAAGAGAAATTATAGAGAATTTATACTACCCTAAATTTTTCTTGTTTTTTCCTAAATGATAACTAGAAAAAAAAGTTAAAAGAGAATTCCATTTTGGAACCATAAATTGCACATTAATGATATAGGAATCATCCTTCTCCTCAATTTTTGTGTAGAAATCATGAACCAATCTCAAATAATAAGGTTTAATGACTAATAAAATTGACTCTCATTTTAAGTCTTGGAAGGCACTAGAGATGTCGAATTCAGCGTCCAACATTAATGCTACTAATCTCTTAATAATGATATCATTATTGGTATGTGCATCTCACCAGTCTGAATTCTCATGAATGGTATGAGAATTGTTGAATGCTAACCTTTTTCATAAAGAAGATTCTTTTGTAAATGACTTGGGCAATATTGGACTACAATTTGTTCACTAAACTAACTGAAATAAGCAAGAATATGGTTTGAAAAGCACCAAATATTCTAATAATATCAAAATTATGGTAAAAGAGCAAGGTATGGCGAGAAATCTAGGTTGGAACATAAACAATTATGGTGAACAATGATTTTGTAGTAGTGGTGACAAAAAGATGATGAAAGAAGGGAGAAAAAAATGAATGAAACAAGTTTTAGGAGCTATTTAGAGAAAGAAAGAAGTGAAAAGATGGAATTTTAAGCCAAAAAAATGGCAGAAAAATGATGAGTGACAATCTATAATGTATGGACGGTGACTGGAAATGGAGAGGAAAAAGAAAATTGATTTTAGTAGGGAGTATACCAAAATTGTGTTGTTGTTTTATGTGAAGATCAACAATGGTTTATAGAGACTTCAACGGTGCCATTTATAACCCCCCCTTTTTATGTCTTAGTATGGCGCTTTAATACAGGTTGAGTATACATCAACGATGCCATTTATAACTATCACTGATAATCTATCTACCAATTTTAAACATGAAATTCATTCCAAAAACTTCATTAAATCACTACTAACTCATAGTCCAACAATATTTTGAGATTACATCTAATTTATTAAAGAATAGTGAAACTTAAACACCAAAAACCAAATAAAGGCACACCAACTTAATGGAAACACACCAAAAGTATACTACACTTAAAGAAAGCATACCAAAAGTATACTAAACTTAAACACATCATCCTAGTTCTACAACGAAGTTGTCTCTTAAAAAGTGCTTTTTAAAGGTCTTTTAGTTAGACCTTAATGTTAAAGAATCTTCAATCCCTTCCTAGGTCCATCATCTAACATCTCTTTTTCAATTTCTTCATTGGGCAAGTGAAATTTCTAATGGTGCCTACAGCTCCAATTGGATTCCTGAATGCATGATTCCTACCTTTGACAAAGTACCATGATATAAAGTCCTGGTCTACAACTTTCAGTCTAGGATCAAAAGCTGTGTGACACCTATGAAATCAATACTCTCAAGTGCTACCTTAGACTCCTAAAATGCCTCAGTCTTAAAATTTATTTATTATTAATATCAAACTCAACAATCTTTATATCATTTTCATCTAAATAAAAAGTAGGCTCACTGTTAAATATGTCATATATTTCACTTAGAATGGCTTGTTCATCACTCTCATACTCAATAGTTTTCACAACATTTCCTTCCACTTCAATTGTAAGCTCCTCAACACCATTATCTATGTTGACTTTTGCTAGCTCGTTTGATTCCAATCCTAGGTATTATGCAGTTGAGTTAGATAATTATTTATGACTAAGTCCATTAACTACTACCTCTAATTGGGATAAGGAGCTTTCATTTACTCCATTGTGGGCTGGTTCCTAAACATGTTCTCATTTATAAGCTCATAAATTATTGATCTTAATTCATCCTTAGTTTGTTATAGATAAGAAAAAGGTGAAGGTTTTTCAAAGCAAGTTGAATTACACCAAGAGTGATTTAAGTAGGTCATCGAATTAAGGATATAGTTCTCATTAAATTGTTCAATAAGGTCTATCCACTCATCGCCCCAATCTTACCTTTCAACTTCAAACTCATGCTATTGGCAATCTTGACAATGATCCTATTACCACATCTTTTTTAAGACTAAAAATAGTCACCAAAATATGCCCCAATATAAAGAACAAAATAAATCATAATAAAGAAAGAAAATTCTAATCTAAACAACTAACAAACATAGAAAACAATAAAGATAAACAACATAAATATTAAAGATAAAACCTCTAAAGTAATTGACATCAATATATTCCTAATATCACTAAATATAATCTTAAGAAACAACACAAAAAACTTGTTATGGTCAGTATAGGTTATGTAAATTAAATCAATTTTAATCTTTTAACACACAAATTTAACACCAAACTGAAGACCAATTTATCTGTAAATAGACCAATTAACAAGTAATATAGTGGATTTAAATGAGTTTGGATGTCGATTTCATGAAAAAAAATATAGTAAGTACTAGGACACTCGGATTACAATTATCTTAAGAAATGCAATTGATTGAATTATGAAATTAAAACTTCTAAACTAACTTAAACAACTCCAATCAATGCAAAGAAGACAAAAAATGTGATTAAGGACTACCAAATTGAATTGGATAGCTAAGGTTCAAGTGATTAATGATTCAATTGAGTTATTAAATATTGTGATGCCTGATCTAGGGTATCATGATGAAATTATAACACAATTGTGACTAAGTCACTGCCTTTTCACTATTAGTCATATCCTAAAGCTTCATCATTTATTAGACTTAGATAATAAGTCTAAATATCAATTAGTGTAATCCTAAAATTTCCTATTTCATGATTAATTAAGGTTCTAAAAAGGACTTGTTTTTTACTATGGTGTAGGGATAACAGAGTCAAGGTTTGCACTCTGTTTTGCACTTAGTATCATATTTTTAGACTATAGCTAATTCTATTACAAAAAAGAGCAGCTACCTAGATTTGAGATTCTTAGTACTTGCTTTGGCTTAACACTTTGATGTAAGTGTTTACGGAATAATTGGCATTACTCCTAATTATTTTAATAAAACACGTTTAAAGAGAGCTAAAATCTTAGAATTTAGCAACATGGAACTTCGTAATCCTAACTCTTGTTCAGTTATAAAGCATAGGAGAGTCCAACTCTGCCATAGTTGTAGCAAAAAGAAACATCAAGTGAGGAGTTTGATGAATAGGAAAAAGGTTAGGAAACTGTTCTTAGCAAATTGGAAGAAAATAACAGGAGATTAGAGGGACAAATGGATGAGATAGAGACACAATTAAAGCAGGTAGCACAACAACAACACTACTAAACCAAAAAGATTTTACAGTATTTTGCTACACAAGGATTATAAATCCCTTCTTCGACACCATCGCTGCCATAATCCCCATGCATTCTTACCCCTATCTCTTTTATTCTTATATGTTGCATTACTTTTTTTTATTTATTTTTAGTTGTATGTTGCTTTCCATATTTAGGACAATGTGTTGTTCAAGTATAGGGACATAAATTCATTTGTATTGTCATTTTATTTATGACTTTGCATTTGTATGGTGTTTGGTTATTGATTGTATTTGTATATATGCAATTTTTGTTGCATGCTTGTTGCATTGTGAAGAATGTGCATGTGTGCTAGGGTGTCAATGGCATGGAATTGAAAGGAATCCACTTAGTTGTGAGCATGACCATTTAAGTTACAAAGAAGCTTTAGTTTATGAAGTTTGAGTTTTGGGTGTATTTTAAGGTGAATGTACTTATTGATTAAGATGTTATACCTATTCTTCCATTTTATGACACTTGTTTGGACGCACTTATAGTCAAATGAATTGAATTTGGTGGACATCATTAGCATCCTTTCTTGGGAATGGATTGATTAGGAAGAAATGAAGTAGGTTAAAAGTATAAGATGAGATAAAGAAAAAGTTAAATAAAATGCTTAAGTAAAAATTTCCTATTCCGTTTGCCCCATTTGAAAATTTGGGTTAATAATAGATTTAGTAGCCAATTATAAGTTGTGATATAGCTAAGTAACTGGGGGAGATTCACTATAAAGTGTTTGTCTTCATATAAAAAGGTTAGAATAACACTCTAACCAAGTTTTAAAAAATGTAACCTAGTTAACTAGCCAGGAGTTATTCATGAAAAGATGTTTACCTCTATGTCAAAAGGCTATGTGATCGTTAAATGTGAAAATAAAAATGTTGCGCTTAAGATAAAAATTAAACTCCATTGACCTTCTTGAGAAGTGTCAAGATATTTACATGAGTGGTAACTTAGTGGTGGCCTACATTTTAAAAGGATAAATAAGAGTTAGTGCATGCTTACAAGTGTCATAGATATAAGAATAAGGTGTCAATATTTGACTTGAGGTGTATGTTTAAATAAAAAAACTTGAATACAATTGAAAAAAGTTTTGGATATTCTTAAATGATTGATGTTTCTAGGTAAGTTAATTTCACTAGATTCTATGCCATTATTATATGGTTGTGTGGTTTGTATTTTGTTTTTGAGGTTTTAGTTTTGCTTAGGGACAAGAAAATTCTTTATTGTGGAGAAGTTGATATATGTGTATTAAGTGTATTTTTTAGGCTTGTTAGGTTTTTTTGTGTGTGTGATAGTTATGTGTTTAGAACTTAAATTTATATTCTTGTTTGTATTTAATGCATTTTGTGTGACGATTATTAATTTAGGGCAAGGATTTAATCTTAATTCATATTTAAGGGGATGTTTAATGTGTTTTGATGTTAAGTTGAGATAGGGGATTCCAAGGAGAAGGTGAAGAAGAAGCTAAAGAAAGATTTTAGGAATGATCATGCATGTGCACAATGATGCAGAGCGAGTACAGGATGAAGGAAGAACCTTCTGTCACGATCATGCAACTGTGAATTGCCACCCCCACTAATCATACCCGTATTTATTCTATTTTCATTCATTTCTTCTTCTTCTCACCTCTACTCTCTCTAACTGCACTCCAAATCAATTTTCACTTAGTTTCCTTTGTTTTTCAAGTGTTTTTTTTTGTGATTTCTTCCACTTTTCTTTCACTTTTCACCTATTTTCATCCAAATATAATAGCATCAACACAACACACACATGAATGTTTAAATTCCCTAATCATTTGAATGTTTAAAATGCTTTTATAGAAGAGGATGTCAATTACACGATAAAATTCAATAAGATATAGGGAATCATTAAAAGGTATTTACATTCTAAGTTATGATAGTTAATTGTTTTGTGACATTAGAAATTATGTGGATTGGAGCTACTTATATTAGATGCCTAAGATATATAATCATATGGATCATATAAAACTAAAAAATATTACACATATATCAAAATTCAAAACATCATTGCGAAATATTACACATGCTCACCTCTTATGAGCAACAGCTAATCTAGTGGACAAGATTCTTACCCCAATGCACAAAGGTTGTTTAACAAAAATTTTTACAGTAAAAAACCTTCAACTTGTTTTCCATAACTGAATATCTACACTACACTTACAATTTACATTTACATTTAAGAGTCACATAATAGCATTGTCAGAGCAATAGTTGCAATACTTATTTTGGTATTAATGCATTGACAATAATGTCGACCAATATTAAGCTTAGCATTTGATATACATAGCTTAATTTTCTCATTACAATATTTGAAATCAACGTAAGGAATCTGAAACATAAAAATAAAAAATAAGAACAAATTACTTATAAATGATATGTAAACCACTATATATCTAACATAACAAAACTAAATAGGTCCAAAAATCTAACCATATAATATAATGCCTTTTCTTTGGAAAATTGAGAATATATCCTTTCAGCTTATGCTAAATTGTGAAAACAACAATAAAACATTTCACTCTTCCTAAGTTAAATATATACCAGGACTATATGCAACAAAAGCAACGTAAACTTTATTTTCACTCATGATGTTCATGATGTAAGTAGTCAAAGAGAGGGGGGGGGGGGGAAAGGAGTTTGTCTTATAGTGACATCCTTTTGATATTTTTCAAACACCTTCTCGCTTGAATCTAATGAACACATTGCATACAAACTTATTATAAATAGTGT
This sequence comes from Pinacopodium congolense, assembly GCA_028565735.1. Classification (NCBI taxonomy): domain Eukaryota; kingdom Viridiplantae; phylum Streptophyta; class Magnoliopsida; order Malpighiales; family Erythroxylaceae; genus Pinacopodium; species Pinacopodium congolense. Next base: position 9,491 of record JAOXYD010071068.1, on the reverse strand, counting down.
AAAATATATATGAAGTGAATATGCTTTCCTTTAATGAACTGAGAAACAAAAATATTATAGATCTAATCCCGTGCTACACTAATTTTAGAATGTACGAACAATGGAAAGTAAACTAATTGATTAGTATTTGAAAATCGGCTAAATAAGATACTTAGATCTCAGATCTACGCAAATGTGACACATCAAAGACATTAGGATCATCAATATGTAAACTATCTAGATTCACGTGGTAGTACAAGGCTAAAGTTGTGATAAGGAATCCTATACCAAAATAAGTGCTTTGTTTAGTGACTGTGCTAACAATGGATCGAAAAATCCTATAGGATATGTTAATTTTCAGTTTACGATCCACACATCATAAGAAGAAAAGCTCTTTAATTGAACACTTGTTACGTTTTCATTTTGTTAAAAACAGATAAACACATAAACTTGTGAAGCAATAAGTGCTTAGTGCTCTGAATTAATGTGATGGGTGCATGCCTAAAATTGAAGTGAGATTCACCTGTAAGTTTCTTCCAATATTGGTCCACATAAACTCATCATGGTGGTTAAGTAATTTGGTCTTAGAAGATTCAAATAAAGATTGCATCACTGCATAATCTAACTTATAGACTTGACCATCTAGACAAAACCAAAATGTGTCCATATAGGGTATTATAATTAACCGTGGTGAAGAATTCTAATTTCAATTTAGGATAAATCACAAAATCACAATGAATAAAATGACCCCAACTAATATTCATAGCTAAACTTTCAATCTTATCCTTTAATCCTAGACAATTTAAGAGTCCAAATCAAAAGATCTAGTAGGAAATAAATCCCTATTCTTGAAGTCATGGAATCTATTACCTTCTTCTTCGGAGAAGATGGGAAATGGTACTCAGAAATTTTCTGCAATGTTGTGTAGACCTTCCCCAGAGACTTATAATCGCATTTGCTCACTTGGTTTAGTAGTTGTTGCCTTCTTTAGAGCTATTAGAGAGTGAAATCTGCAAAAAGAAACAAGAGAGAAGTGAGACACATTTTTAGAGAGACAGGGAGTGAAGAACACATTAAAACTTCTAATTTTTAAGTGGGTGATGTGAAATAAGATGAAATCTAGTGTAGAATGATGAACAACTTGAAGAAATCACAAAGATTTGATAAAAAATGAGTGATTTTGAGGGATTTGGAGAGTGGGGGCATGCTTTAGAGAGAGAGAACATGAAAAAAATGAAAGAAAGGGGAGAGGTGAGGGGCCTTAAGTGTCCCTTGACATAGGCTTCCCACGATCTTGGGAATGGGACTAATTCCAACAATTGTGGGATTATTTTCTAGATCTATACCCAGTTTGCTCCTTTGATCCTCCTCCTAGCTGTAGATTAACTCCTAACCTTCAAGTAACCTTGAAACACATCACTGGGCACTTAAACATTAAGAAATTGAAGGGAAAACAATTCAAAACCAAACTATCAAATCAAATGAAAAAAAACTAAAAAAATCAAATTAAATCAAATTCAACACAACATTTAACCAAGATAAATGAATGAAAGATAACCATGCTAATTTAGGGTCATTAGCTTGACCATCCTTAATTCAATCATGAATAAGTGAGTGAAAGGAAAGAAATGACTTGCCTCTCTTGTGAGAATGTCCCTCCAAGGTAGAGCTTTCCATGATGCGCAATAGCCTTGAACATTCTTCTCTTTAAGATTTCCATCCCTAGTCTCCCCATGCTTGTAAACTTGAATAATTTTAGATGTTTCTCTCAACCTAGTCTTGAGTTTACAAGGATACAACTTTAACCTTGCTTTAAACCTCAATTTTCTCACCTTAACCACTCTTTCCGCTTGGTCTAAAATGAATTTGCTAGAAATAACAACAGGTAGTGTTTTACCCTTACTTAAGAAAGCATTCCCCAAGTGTGGAAGTAAGGATGATAACTGAAGTAAGGGTGGTTGCACTAAGGCGAGAGGAATAGGGATATTTGATTTTCCTAAAGATTCTTGGGTTAACTTCTTACCCAACTCCTTCTTCTTGTTACTTCCCTCACCATCTTGCAAATTGACCTTTCCTTCATGCTTCATCTCATATTTCTTTCCACACTCATCAACTACCTCAATCTTTATGCAAGCACCTCTTTTTCTAGATTTTTCAATATCTTTCCCATGTTAAATGCTACTTGCTTATCACCAATGAGAAGGACTAATTTTCCACTGTTCACATCAATTTTCTGGTATTCAAGAAAGGTCTACCAAAGATCAATGGACAACTCTTATCCCCTTCAAAATCAAGTACCACGAAATCTACTGGAATAAACTACTTTGACTGACACATCTTTCACCACTCCAAATGGCTTCTTTATGGATTGGTTTGCCAATTAGATCAGCATAGATGTTGATTTGACATCACTTAGCCTAAATTTCTTGAAAATAGATAAAGATATCAAGTTAACACTTGCTCCTAGATGACATAAAAAATTTGAAAACTTGAAATTACCAACAACATAAGGTATAGAAATACTCACTGGATCTTGTAATTTCTAGTGATGATCGAGCTATAACTTCCCGTCAATGCCACTGTCTGGTTGTCTTCTTAAGTGGACTTGTTAGTCGAAATATCTATTAAAAACTTCGTGTACTTGAGCATTTTATTTAATACCTTTTCAAATGAAAAATGAATTTGTAACTTCTTTAATTTCTCCAAGAACTTGGCAGTTTGAGTATTTGTTGGGTTTTGATGACGCCTTTATGGGTAAAGGATCTTTGGCTTATATGGTGGTGGTGGGATGTACGGCTTCTCCTCCTTTTATTCTTCCTTCTCTTAGCTCTCCCCTTTTGAGCTTTCGACCTTCTTTATTGGCCCTTTAGTTCTTTTCTAATTATAAATGTAATGGCCTTCAGCTCCTTCTTTGGACTAAACTAATTAACATACAATTCCAATTTAAATCTAAATCAACTTAACTGTAGTGTACCGGTAGTAAGTAAAGTTGAGTACATTTAAGACTCTGAAATGTCGAATCCATAGAGAAAATATGTGGATACTAGGGTAATTGGATTACATTTATCTAAAGAACTCAAGATCTTTGAAACTAAGGGTTGGTTTAACTAACTTAAATATTAAAACTTCCAACTTTGCATTTGCATTCCAAGTGATCTACGGATTACCAAATGATTAAATTGCTAAGGACTAGGCCTAAATTACTTAAGTTTGTTATGAAATGGATTGGAATTTCTAATATGTGGCATTCACTAAATCAAGACAAAGTTATGGTTAAGTCATTGGCGTTTTTTCTAACATTTTTAGTTCATGGTTTAGCCCACTCACAAATCTAAGATGTAGGCTTAAAGTTTAGGAAGTTCTAATCCTAATATTCAAGATTAGTGCCCTTATGATAATTAAGGTAGATTTCTCAGATCCTTAAATTAAACCATGTTGTTTACTGAATTTTCTAATGATTAAAGTAGAGATTGTCAGATCTTTAACCATCTTACATCATATTCTAAGTGGCCAACTCAAAATAAGCATTATAATCTCAAATAAACAAAGATTATCATCTAATCATGTGTTATAAACTCAGTTAAGATATTCAAGAACCTATCCTTAGCTATAATTTGGCTCAAAACATCATAAATAAATAAGAAAGTTTGAATCAAATAAAGGTAGCTCATGTTCTTGCATATATATATGAATAAAGAGAGTATAAAATAATAGATTTAATATTTAGAAAGCACCAAATGATGATACAAACTGATAAATAGCCTCCCACCACATCTATGAACTCCCTTGAATCCTCAAAACAACCTAAAATTATAATATACAAATGCTGGAAAAGAAAAAGAAAAGAAAAACCTTAAAACTAGCTAAAGAAGAGAGCACCAGAATTTTGATTTGAATCCTCCTCTTAAATCCATCCTAGCTGCTCCAAAAATGGTCTTTGAGGCTTCTTATATTTGTTGGAGCAAGTAGGAACAAGTTGGACAAGTTGTAGCTCGTGGAGAGCAAGTTGCAGCTAGAAATATTTCAACAGCTACCAAAACAATGCTTAAAAGGAGTACTATGACGGGCTATGCATCCTCCGTAATGGTCCCTGTCTTCAAGAGTAAAATGACGGGCTGGAAGGGGGTCACAGTTTTAGTCTTGAAACTTGACATTTTTCCTGAAAATTTGATCTTTTCTCTACTTTTTGGCTTCCATCTGCAAGGTACAACATTTATAAACATAATTAAGCACTTTAACTTTGGAAGCAACATGCCTTAAAATTAGATTAAATTAAGATAAAAGATGCATTGAATTCAAGGCCTAACAATTCCCCCAAACTTATCTTTTGCTTGTCCTCAAGCAAATCACTAAATCATCAAGTTCAACATAGCCTATAAGTGAAGGAAAACTTGTTCAACTCATTAAATACAATTAATGGAGCAATTTCCTTGAGTTTTCAAACATTATGCACCTAAAACATGATATTTAGCTAATAAAACATACTAAGTCACAAATAACCTTAAATCACTTCATGTTTCATCAAATTTAAACTTAATCACACTTCTATTTCACATGCAAAATGAATAGTGCTAAAGCAAGATGTATAATCTTTCAAAACCATCAAGCATCCTTTATTCATTAAAACCAAAACATAAAGAAAAAATGTGAGGTTTTTGGAAGGTTGGTTGAGAGGTCAAATAATCTTATTACACAAAAATGAATATTTTGTCATGAATATCCCGGGTACTTCAATTAAATCACCTCACATCAACTGGCTACTAGCACCACTCATAAACTTCAACCAATTGGTTCAAAGCCAACGGGGTGAATAAACTCACTTATTACTTGTTTTTCTCTTCTTTTCTTCTTTTTTCATATTTTTCATATTTTTCATATTTTCTTTTCTTTTCAATTTAAAGCAATATGATATGCCATTTTAAAAGAACGCACCTTTTGTTTTATAACTATGGATTTTAAATATGGAACTCTTAATGATCAAAAGATGTCATCATCCAAAAATGAAGTAATTTTAAGCCATTTAATATTTAACATACTTAATCAAACATATAATGTCTAAAAGGGGCATAATAAATGAAAAAAAAAGGAAAAATTTCCAATGACTTGCATCAAAATCTAAATTTTTTTACACAATTTATGGATTATGTTGAAAAAAATGATAAATTAACATACTTTAGGCCAAATCAAACATAAGTGTGATCATTCATTCCCTCCCCCACACTTAAATTGAACATTGTCCTCAATGTTCATAAAACACATAATAAACACATCTATGGGAGAAAAAGGGACAGAAAGCACCTGGATAGAAGACAAAATCACTTGAAGGGCTATTGAAGGTGCATTTGAAAACTTGCTCTATAAGATTGAATATAACTTCAATTCTAACAAAAGCTAATCAAAGCACCAGAAATAAAATAAAAGTAGCTATGTTCCATAATAGAAATATGATCAAAGAATAACGAAGAGCAGAAAAAGGAAAACAAAAGAAAAATAGACCAAACAAAAGAAAACACACCAAACAAACTAAAACCTATTATTATAGTTGGGTTGCATCCTAACAAGCACTTCTTTAAAATCTTTTAGCTGGACCTTAAGGTTAGACAATCTTTAGTCTCTTTCTTGGTCCAGAATCTAACATTTTCACTTTATTCGCTTGGAAATCAGAATAGGCCAAGTTTTGAAAGGGTTTTAAAACATGTAATTGATTTTGACAATTTGGAACTTGAACTTTCATGGAACACCACTCATGAATTTTAAAATTTCATGGTAAAAAGTCTTGAGTTACCATGTTTGGCCTAGCATCAAAAGCATTAGCACCAATAAAATCTATAAACTCTATTGCTTTTTTAGATTCAACCTTATTTTTCTGAACAAATTCATCAAAATTTTCACATTCAAGAACCTTAAAATCATTGTATTAAACTTAAATATCATCCTTAAAATCAATAAAATTAACATAAGCATCATCCAGGTAATCATTTAATAAATATAGATAAACACTTTTATCACTTTCATTTTCAACAATGGCATTTTCACTTTCAATTTCAACATTGTCCTTATAATCCACAAATTAACAGCATGATGTTTAGCAATCATGGAAAAATCATTATCATCATTAGCCATAGAACAGACTTCTAACTCATTTTGCTCACATTCAAGAGAAGGAGTTGGAGTAATAGGTGTAATTGTTGCCATTAACACTTCTCTTAAATTAGGATAAGAAGGTTCCAACTATTTGACTATGGATTGATTGTTAGTTAGATGCTCATCTAGTTGAGATACATTATAAAAGGGTTTGCACAATTTTTGAAACAATTGAATAGAGTGCCTAGACTGAGCATCCAACATCTGTGGATATGGAACTATAGGTTGGGATGATTGGATAGATAAACTAGTAAATAACCTAGGTGGATTATCTTTAATTCCAAGTTCTGTTTCTACTTCATTACTTTCCATCACTTATTTCATTCTTTTCTTCATTTACATCCTTCATTCCATTGATATTAGGCTCAATGATGGCTATATCATGCTCCTGAGGGGTAGGTTTAGGCATACTAGGTAAAGGTTTAAGTAACCTCTCATATAAGAGTTGTGCAATCTGACCTACTTGAGTCTCTAAGTTGTTAATTGAGTTTTCATTAGTTTGCATGCTAGACTCATTGCTTTAAATATATTTCATCACCGTGTCTTCAAGATTGGAATTTTTTTGGTCAATTGGCCGAGAATAGAATTAAAATTGAGGATTCACATGGAAATTTTGGTAGGCTAGATGATAGTTTGATGAAAAAGAAGGATAACTCTCCTTAAAAGTATTATAAGAGTCCATTCCTTGCCTATTAGAAAGATAATGATCTAGGGAAGTTTAAGAGGCAGAAGAAAGGCTAACTTGGGAATATATTGAAGCATGAAAACCATAACCATAATAATCACAAACTATAGAGTTTTGAATTACTACCAATTTTAGCTTGTAAACTGTCCAATTGCATACTAAGGCTAACTATTTAAGCTTGTAAATTTGGGACATCATTAATAACTTGAACTCTAAAAGGTTTCTTATGAAAAGGCTTAAAGTTATATTGAAAGCTATTAGAGGCCATATCCTCAATTAACCTATATGCTTCACTTGGGGTTTTTTTTTTATTAGAGTACCACCAGTAGCAGCATCTATGAGCCTACAAGTGCACAATGTAAGTCCTAAATAAAAGTTATGCACATGCTTACAAATACTAAAGTTATGTATAGGACAAGTAGTAAGTAGCAAGTAGCTCTCTAAATCGCTCCTAAGACTCGTGTAAACTCTTACTCTCATATTGTTCAAAAGATGAAATACAAATTTTCAACTTTGTTATCTTAGCCAGGGGAAAGATTTTAGATAAAAAGAAAATTTCAAGATCATCCTAAGTTGTGATGGAATTGGGTTTGAAAGTGTTTAACCATGTACGATCTCTATCTTTTAGAGAAAATGAAAATAATCTAAGTCTAAGGGCATCATCTGAAATACCAGGACTTTCATAGAGATTGCAAATATCTATAAAATTTCTTAAATTATTATTTAGATTTTCTAAGGATGAACCACTAAACTGAGAAGACCTTATTAAAGAAATGACAGCATGTGGAAGTTCAAAATAATCTGAGGCTATCCTAGGCTGAACAATGCTAGACTTAGGACCACTCAAAAGTTGCATTGGACAAATCCAAGATGGTTGATTCTTTAAGAAGTTGAACATGTAAGTGCTTATGATACTCCATTTCTAAATGCACTTGATTCTTACGAAAAACATTTTAAAGAGAAGCACAAGCTAAGAAGCAAGCTAAAGAACATAAGACACAAATTAAAACTAACAAGAAAACAACACAAAAGCAAACAAAAAAGAAATACAAAAAAAGGCAAACACACTATAAACAATATAATTTTTTTACACCCTGGAGTAATTGACACCAATGTTTTCTTAATATCATAACTATTTTCCCTAGCAACGGCGCTGAAAAATTGCTAGGTTGATTTGGTATCACTAGTCATCTCAAATAAATCAATCAATTAACATGCAATTCCAATTCAAATCTAAATCAACTTAATGACAGTATACCAGTCTTAAGTAATAAAGTAAAGTACATTTAGGACTCTAGAATGTCGAACCCACAAAGAAAATGTGTGAATACTAGGATTGGATTACATTATCCAAGGAACTTAAGATCTTTGAAACTAAGGGGTTAGTTTAATTAAAACAAACATAAGAACTTCCAACTTTGCAATTGCATTCCAAGTGATCTAAGGATTATCAAATGATTAAATTGCTAAGGACTAGGCCTCAATGACTTAAGTAAGTTATGAAATGGATTGGAATTTCTAATATAGGGCCTTCACTAAATCAAGACAAATCTATGGTTAATTTATTGCCTTTTCTCTAACATTATTAGTTCATGGTTTGGTCTACTCACAAGTATAAGAAGTAACCTTAAAGTTTAAGAAGTTCAAATCCTAAAAACCATATTCAAGGTTAGTGCCCTTATAATAACCAAGGTAGATTTATTAGGTTATTGAAGTAAACCATGTTGCTTACTAAATTTTCTAATGATTAAAATAGACATTGTCAGATATTTAACAACCTTACATCATATTCTAAGTGGCCAACTCAAAATAAGCATTATGATCTCAAATAAACAAAGATTATCATTCAATAATGTGTTATAAACTCACTCAAGACATTCAAGAACTTGTCCTTAGCTATAATTTAGCTTAAAACATCATAAATAAACAATAAAATTTAGATCAAATAAAGGCAGCCCATGTTCTTGCATATATATATGAACAGAGAGAGTATAAAACAATAGATTTAGTGTTTAGAAAGCACCAAATGATGATACAAACTGATAGATAGTCTCCCAACACATCTATGAACTCCTTTGAATCCTGAAAACAATCTGAAATTACAATATACAAGGGCTGGAAAAGAAAGAGAAAAGAAAAATCTAAAAACTAGCTAAAGAAGAGAGAACCAAAATTTTAATATGAATTCTCCTCTTAAATCCATTTTAACTACTCTAAAAATGATCTCTGAGGATTCTTATATATGTTAGAGCAGGTCAGAACAAGTTGGGTAAGTTGCAGCAAGTGGAGAGAAAGTTGCAGCTAGAAATATCTCGACAACTACTAAAACAACACTTAAAAGGAGTACTACGATAGGCTATGTAACCGTCTTAATGATCCCTATCTTCAAGAGTAAATTGGCGGGCTGGCTAGCATAATGGTGGGCTAGAAGGGGGTCAATGTTTTAGTCATGAAACTTGCCATTTTTGTTGAAAATTTGATCTTTTCTCCACTTTTTGGCTTCCATCTGCAATGTACAACATTTATAAATATAATTAAGCACTTTTGACATTTGGAAGCAATGTGCCTTAAAATTGGATTAAAAAATGCTGTTGAACCAAAGTAGATTCCAATCTTGGTTTTGATGATAACAAAACATGTTTGATTACTAATGGTTTGAGTTTATGATGTTAATCTTAAAGAT
>JAOXYD010071048.1:0-12639 GCA_028565735.1 Pinacopodium congolense | reverse complement strand
TATAAACTTCCTCGTGGGATCAATACTCGGAGTCTTAAATATACTCCACTTTATTACTTGATTCGACCGGTACACTTGATGAATGTTGGTCTCGAATTAAATAGTTAAATTGTGAAAGAAAGATAGATTAATTTGAGCTAATTTTGTATGTGGCCAACCGCAATCACAAGCTAAAACACGCTTTGAAAGCAATATAGTCATGTTTAATCGAGGTTCGGATAAAGCCAGCCTATAAGAAAATGTCAAGCCAAGATGTAGTCAAGAAATGGAGGCCAAACATATGCCAAAATCCTAAAAATTATTAGAGGTATAAAAGCATTAAAAGAAAGGGTGGTCAAAGGTCTCTTAATGAAGTGAGAAAAGTCTACATGAGGAATCCAAGCTAGAGCTCCTTTTGTGTCTACTAAAGATCACTATAGATAACCAAATTATGTAGGCTGCCTCAGGGACTATATAATTGAACCAAACCAACTGATACCGTCCCACCTTGTCCCCTCCACTTATAACCAAAGTATTGTGATATTCCCTATAGAAAAATCCAGAAGGATTCATCTTTCATTGCACTAAATCCTTCCCTATAGAATCCAGGTCATATCCAGGGAGCAAAGGTTGAATAGTTTCCACCATTTCAGAATCTAGTGCCCAAGAAGACCCTTGATTGATCTTGTAGACCTTATAATGGGTAGAATTAAGGCTCATAAGGGAGCTTAGCTTAGGAATTAAGGATAGAGGTTCAGAATTAGTCTAGTTGTCTAACCAAAATGAAGTACCCTCCCCATTTTCAACCTTATGAATGATGGTAGCTTGCAGCCTGTCCCTTGCTCCTGTCATTTGATTTATACTCCAAGAAATAGATTTGTTAATATTGATCTCCAATATATTTAGTTCCTTAATGAAATAGGCATTCATCTACTTTAACCATAAGGATTCTTTATCCTTATGTAATCTTCATAGCTATTTAGCTAGACTCACCTCGATAACAAGATTAAGGGATGGAACCCCTAAGCAATCTTGCTCTTTTAGCAAGAAAAACTCTATCTGTTTCACATTTTTACTAGAATTCTTGGCCACATATTAACTTCATAGATAGTTCCTTAAAGATCTATCAGTGGCCTTTATAAGCTACTTGGGAATGACAAGGTAAGAAGTCCAATAGACATATATGCTAGGCAGAATGGAGAGAACTAATTGAGCTCTTTCAAATAAAGAAAAATGTTTATTACACCAACTGCTAATCTTTGCCCGAGTTCTATCTAAAATAATCTCAAAATCCCTATAGGAAGTTTGGAAAAAATATTAGGCAAGCTAAGGTGCTTAATAAGAAGAGAATGGATTGCAAAACCTATGATGAGTTTTAGCCCATCTGAGACCTCACTAACAGACCTAGAAATGACTAGCTAGCATTTAGTTGAATTAATAGCCAACCTTGAAAGCCATTCAAGGGTATTTAAGGACACAATTAGTACCTAATTGGGTCTTCCTTATACATATAACAGAGAATTAAATAATGTAAAAAGAAAAGTTAAATAGGATAAGTTTTTTAAACATGCTATGGAAATAAAAGCTGCCTTCATGATCAATCTTATCTTGAATCAGCCTAGTCAATGTCTCCATACAAAGGATGAATAAATAAGGTGATAAGAGGTCCTTTTGCTTTAATCCCATCCATCCTTTAAAGAGCAAGAAAGGTTCTCCATTCACTAGCACAACATAATAGGTAGTAGTAAGACATTATATTAACTAAGTGAAAAACGTATTTTGGAAACCAAAGGCAATAAGCATCTCCTAAATAAAGGACCATTTGACTGTATTATAGGCCTTATGAAAATAAATTTTCAGTGAAAAATTCTTAGCATCCTTCCCCCTACCATAGTCCTTAAAAAGTTCCTAAGCCAATGGAATATTGTCCCCTATGTTACTACCATGAATGAAGGTTACCTAGGAAGGATTGATGAATTTCTCCAGCATACCTTTAAACCTATTAGCAAAGATTTTGGATATGATCTTGTGTGGTATTACAACATGATATTAGACTTAATTCCTTAAGTCCTGAGGGGTTAGGACACTTAGGAAGAAGGCAAATATATGTCTTGTTAATCTTTTTCAACAACCTACAATTTGGAAGAACTCTTGGATAGCCTTGATTGTTTACTCCCTTAGTAAATTCCAAAAGGAATGAAAGAAGTAGGCATTGAAGCCTTCAGGTCCAAGGGATTTCTTAGGATGTAGATGTTTCACAACTTGGTTAATTTCCTCAAAACTCACCTACCTAGTAAGTGATACCAAGTCTGCACTAGACAGGTTAGGAGAGATGAATATGTTTAAAGTTAATATACAGGCATGCCTCATATGAGGCCTACAAAGTATCCCTTAAAAGTAATCATATACCTCCTTCTTAACATCACCTTGAACTCTTAATTCCTATCCATTAAAGTTAATAATTTGAATAATCTCGATCCTATTCCTTCTTCTAAGAATGAACTTATAGAAGTAAGCTATGTTACAATCACCATTCTTCAAAAATAAAATTCTAGTTTCTTGCTTTAATAAGGAAAAGTGAAGTTCAAAAGGTTGGTATAGATGTTTAATAATTTTACCTCATTCCCATTTAAATCAGTATCCAAAGGGTTAATATTGAGAAAGGTTTGGCATTGATATCTCTTACCTACTAGATAGCTTGCTTATTAATGAACTGATGGCTCCTAGTAAGTTTCTTCAATTCTTTTTAACGTTAGAGAGCCTTCTGGTCAATTTAAGTAGTTTAAACCCCTTAATTAGCTCCCTTTTACAAGCCTCAATGATACTAATGATTAATGGTGGTGTTTTTACTGGCTTACTAAATAAGAAAATTTACCTAACTAACTTATTATGTAGTAGGGCAAAGCCAAAGCCGATCCTACAGAGAACTAGTAGCGTTCTTAAGCTATTGCTAACATTGCACAAAAGGAAAAAAAAAAAGGAAACCTCTGGTGGGAAAGGAACTAAAATAAGCTAAAATAAAATTAATGATAATAAATAAAAAAGGGAAGAAACTACTAATAAGAATGAAAAAATGGGTAGAAGATATTTTCTAAATTCATGAATTATAATCGATCATCAAATATATGTAGATTGTGTTATGCCTAAGATGCTAGCTTATAGACACAGATAATCTCTTACATCCTAAGTTCCTCCATTTTTAGATAAGTCCTATACGATAGAAAACCTTAAGTTCCTCTATTTTTAGATAAGTTTTATATTATAGAAATCTTACCCCTAATCACGCTAAAACCTAGAATAAACTTTTTGGATTTAGTGGTGCAATAACATTAAGAACTAGGGAATGACTAACTTAAGTCATAATCACACAAGCTCAGACTATGTAACTTAGAGAATTGAGATCCTAGACTAATTGGTTAAATTTATCTTCAAAACCAATTAACTTATCTCCATTTATGGTTTTTTATAATGAAAATTACATATCAAAAGCTAAACCTAGCAATTGAACTAGAAATTACACCTAGGATGACCAATCCTATGAATAAATCCCTAATTTATGGCATTAATTCTATATCCCAACTTAATAATAGCATCAATCACAATGCCCATTCAAAAACCATTCAAATTCTTACAATTATCATCCATAAATCCATATAATACCTTTAAACACAATAAAAACTAAGCTAACATACTAAAATTAACATAAACATAATCTGAAATTAAACTAAAAAAAGAATATAATGTAGAAATCATAAAGGAACTAAAGATTGAAAAGGCTGGAAATAAGGATTTAACATCAAACTAATAAAAATAAAGGTTTAATAAGCATTTAACATAACCCAAATGGAATACATGATAAAATTAAACAAAAATTGAAAAAGGTACCAATAACAACACAAATAAACCAGGGTTCAACACCTAAACAACTAAATCTGAGGTCTGGACATGAAACTAGAAGAAAAGATGTGAAAAATAACCTTAAAACCTAAGAAAAGAAAAAGAAAAGGCATTGTCTAAGTGGAAGCCTTCAAGAATGAAAAACATTTGGTCTCCTTTAGGTTTTTACGCTCCTTATATATTTCTTGGATGACTGTTAGGGCTTTGCGAATGTTTTTAGTGTAATTTGGTCAAGTTTTTCCTTAAAATCCTAAAACGACATTGTTTTACAATTTCTGTTTAAGTCTTAGAAATTGATAGCTTCTGCCTCTCTTTGTCTTTTCTACTATAATTCTTTCTGTACACCTTTAAGTCCTTAAATTTATTCAACACCTATTCCAATTCCAATTTGTTCCAATTCTACTCAAAATTTGGTCCTTTCAACTTGTATTCGGATCTTAAGGTAAAATATGTATGTAAACTCAAAAGGAACACAAATCAAGCATTTAAACATCCAAATAGGGATGTAATTACATTAAAACACATATGAAATCATGATAAAATATATCCATATCAATTAAATAACCCAAAAGGTGAATGATAGGAGATGTATTCGAGAGATTGTGGACCTCAATTATACAATGTTCTAAAATAAGTCACTGAAGGAAGATGGATTTACTAAGTTGAAATTGATCTATCCAAATATCATTCCTAATGGATAGGAACTTTGTGTTTCCATTATCTATGCTTCTAACTTGACTTTTCAATAAGTCTTCCTCTTGTTTTAAAATGTTAAGATAATTAATTAACGTTAAGATTGGATTAAAGGTTGTGTGAATAAATGCAATTGTGATAAAATTATGCTAATATGTGTTTTAGTATGTTAGAAATTGTTTTGGTATAATTTTGATGTGTATAAATGTCTAAGGAATTGATTTTAATTGAATTGGTGATTTGTATATGACTACACTCCTAAAGTTTTAATAAAAATGCATCAAAACCTCAATTAACAATACTAAGACCATGTAAATAGGCAAGTGCACCTATTGTGTCATAATATAGATTATTAAGAGTCCAGATTGTTGATCCAATAAAGACTGTATTAAACTATTATTAATATTCATCTTTTCACTATCTAACCTATTCAAATGGGTAATTGATTGATTAAATAAAACTAACTACTAACTAAGAATTTAAATTAATCTCACAAGATTTAACAATGAATCAAAGAAGTTAAGACCTAGATAGTTAATCTCCTCTAAGACATGTTCATGTTCATTTCTCTACTTTAATTCCATAGATTCTTCTGATTGCTTAGACCATAGATTCCTAAAATAAATCATACCCTCTCTTTAATTATACAATTCTTACCTAAATAGATAAATTAACTATAATTTATCCTTAATCAAAATATCAACTGGAAGCATTAATTTTTTCTATGGAATCTACTATGTTGATTAGATTCACACTAACTAAAAAATCTTATATAATTCTATGCTTAGATCTCTATACAAGATTCATTACCTCTGGATTGAATTATTAATAGAGATGATCTCTTGATGTAAATACATGGAATCAAATAATAGAAATTGAAACTCTTTTGCATATAATAAATCAAAAATAAAATTTATTAATACCATAGATAAATCTAAGGTAAAATCTAAAAATTCAATGTTGAATCAATATTAACAAAAAAAAACATTATAGCTCATGGTTCATAAACATCTAGATCTTACAAGAAAATTAGTTCCTAAACATAATGAAATAAAAAATAATAATCATAAGAGGAATAAAGATTGAAAAGCTCTTGTTCATGATGTTTGAATCCTGTACTCTTCTATGACTCTTAATGGAAAAACAATCTTAATCTCATTTCCTCGATATTTAGATCCAATCTTCTCTTTCAATTTTGCTTAAACCTTGTAAAAATGGTTTAGAATATTGCTTTATACTCTTAGTGGTGTCTATGTGGCTCAAAGAATCCAAAATTTTTCGAAAAGACCTACAAAGGAGACTTAAATAGGAAGGAGAACACGATTACTCTTAGTGGTGGCTATGTGACAAAAAGGCTTTAAAAAGAGGCTTAAATAAGAAGGAGAACCCGACTAGCTCACGGCCTAGCTAATGGTTATAAATTAGCCCATGCATTTATTTACCTAAATCTCATGGACATGATACTAACCATGACTCCCTTGCTTCCTCTCTTCTCTTGGTGCTTACGTAAGAAACTCGCCATCATTTGTGCCATGGTGCTAAGACAAGGTATAGAACTCTCTATCACTTCATGCTTCTTGTCCTCATTTTTCTTCCACAACTTATCCAACTTTATATATGTACCAAATTTCTCACTAAGACCTACAAAAACATATGTATTTATTAAAATCATAATAAGAAAATTCTTATTCAAATAGTAACCAAATATGCATCAAATTTAAATGGAAATATCTATAAAACCAAAGATTATAACTCTAAAAGCACACCTAAAAGATATATAGATTAGGCACTGTTAAATACCCAAAAACTTTAACTTGTTACTTTTCCTCAAATAACGACTTGGACACTTATCTCAAAATAGTTCCAATCAAGAGTCAAAAGGTTAATTTGGTACAAAAATTACAAGTCAATGCCTTTGATATGCTGCTTAAATCACAACTCTATCATGACTAAAAAAACATTGTTATCACATATAATCACATTGTTAGGAAAAAGTAACCCTTATTGTACAATATCAAGCATCTATGTAATTTCTTATAGATCATCATACAAATTGAGTGAAGGATATTAAAAAAAACAAAATTATACTTGAAACAATGAATTATAGGTCACCTAGTCTTTTGACACGAAGGTAAATATCTTATCACTTCATGACCCCTTATTACTTGATTAGGATACTCTTTTTAGCTTATTTGAGATATCATCCAGTGATACCACCCTAAATATAAATATTTTAATGATTTTTTTCTTAATGATTATTTTAAGTTTCAAGGGAAATTATATGTGATTTGGATTGATATTTAGTTCATTCTTTAACAAGATGCTACTTATGTTGCTTTGGATGACTACGTATATTTTATAGGACTTAGTGAGCATTATAATGTAAGTATAGAGTTAGAAGAGATATGAAATCAATTTTATGAGTGAGAGCATCATGTTATGAAATTCCACATCAAATATCAAGGTCATAAGATGAGCCATGAAGAGTGTATAAAAAAAGAGGAAGAGAAGTTTAAACAAGAACTAGCTTTAGTGCAGGGGACTTTGGTAAGCGTTTTAATGTCGTTTTGGGATTAAAAAAGATGTGGAGTTGATTTTAAAAGTGAAAATTTCAAGTAAAGAAGCTCAATATCAAATTTTTAGGCCAAAGGACATCCATAGAAGGAGTTATAAAAGATCGAAGAGTGCTACGGGGTGAGCCAAGACATGGCCATTTTCCATACAAGTTATATGGTGTAAACAATGATTGTAGGGCCACTTGGGAATAAAACATTTTAATGTAATTTTAGTTTTTTGTTTCTCATTGCATTTGGTTTCTTGATACCCATAGTAGCTGGCAAAACGATAGAGATGATTGTTAAGCCATTTAAAAAAGAATTGGAGCTAGATTGAAGGAGAAAGTGGGATCAAAATATCAAGAAAGTGAAGATTAAGAGTGGATTTCACAATAACAATCATTAATGAGTCAAGAGATTTAAGAAAAAAACACTATGACTTGTTCATCCCTTCTCTTTATATTATTATTGTTATTGTTTTTATGATGTTTAGGACTTATTTATCTTATAGGATTATATTGTCATGAACCTTAGGATGTAGTTCTAGATTTATCTTGGATTTGTTTATGGATATTAATGACAATGGTTGTTGAATGTTATACGAACATAAAATTCAATGGTAATCATTTGATTGTGTATTTTTGAATTAAGAAATTATATATATTCTTTAGATCACTCCTTAAACAACGCATCTTTCATGGGGACCTAAAGATAGACTTACATAAGATGTCTAGATTAGGTGTGAACATAGTCAAAATAATAGGTTCCACATATTGCATTAATGTATTCAATTGGTATCTTGAGGGGAAGAGAACCTTTGTTTAATTTATCAATTTAAATAGAATTACATAACTCAAGAGAGAGTGTAGTTTAAATTTGGTAACCTTAATAAGGATGAATTTTGTTTTTCTTTTTTATGTCAATTCACTTGCATTCATTGTTATTTTTGGATTACAAATGCTAAATTTGTGTTATTATGCATTGAATGATAGGTTTGTTCTTTTAGCATAAGTTTTGGATCAAAGCATCAAGCTTTAGAGAGAATTGGAGAAAAAATTGAAAGGAAAGCTACTACTTAAAACATCAACGATAGTTGAAGGTAACCGCCATTAAAGATGTAGTAACTATTATTGAAGGTTGAAGATTACACCATCAACGAATGTTCAAAATAGACTATCGTTGATGGTTATTGAGCCATCGTTGAAGGTTTTGCCAATGAAAAAATATAAGGATAAGGAGATATTTTTTCCATCCTAAGTTTTACCCTAGTTGGAAAGGGTATATAAGGCCCCTAAAGAGGCAAAGACAAGGGGGACTAACCATTAACATTTTCCTAAGCTTTTCATCTTGTTTCCTGTAATTTCTTTATGTTCTTAGTGCTATAGGTTGAATTTTGCTACTGGTTTGATTTCAATCCATTTATTTTAGTGTTTGAGGTAGTTTTATGCTTTAAGTATAGTTGTCCATTAATATTTTACTTATATTTTCATATTTCTATGTCTCAAGATGTTTAGATTAGATGTTTGATGAGTTTTGAGCTTGAATTTTATGGATATTGTATGGATGTTAGATTTTATATTAATAAATGGTTTTATTTTCCATTTTCAACCTTTATTTTAGTTTTTTATGCTTGGCTTTTACTGTTTCAACTCTATTTTTATTAATTACTAGTATGTGTGATGGTTTATCTTATAGGTTTCCATTTATTTTAATGTTTTTGGTTAGTTCATGTTTGGTGGTTACGATTTATGTAGGTTCCTACATTCTAGATTATTTAATTAAATTTTTTTTTTGTTTTTGATTGTTGTAATTTTTTGTTTGGGGTTGTTAGTTTGGGTTTATATACTATTTGGAATTAAACTGAATTTAGGTATAAAAATCTTAGCTTTTCATTATATTAGCATGGAATCCCAATTTTTATTACTTGTCTTAAATTTTCTAGCCTTGATTTCATTTAATTAAGTATGGGTTATGTTTATTTAATTTTTGTTTTGATTAATTTGAAAATGTGTGACTAATTTCTTAAGGGCTTGAAGGTATTGAAGTGAAGAAGAGTGATTATTTTTTATAATGAAGTTAGGCTTTTATTGGATGGATGTCTTTATGCTTAAGTTGAATTGGAAACTTACTTTAATGGCAAGATTTACGAGTTACTGCTAGGCATCATCACCCTTTTTTGTAATTCCTAATTTGAACGTTAGGATTGAGCTTTGATATGTAATAGTCATTAACAATTTCTGAATGTAACAATAGATTGGTTGGTTTTATAGGTAAAATTAACCAATTATTGTAAGGTCCTAATGCTTTAGATTACCCTTTCTGAGCTTATGTGTTAGTGGCCTAAGTTAGTCATTTTTATTACCTAATGCTTCTTTTCTATTAAACTTAGAGAGCCTATTTGAGGTTATAGTGGCATTAGGAGTATTTCTAGAGCTTGTTAGATTTACCTACTTTAAAGGAACTGAGGAGTTAAAGCTTGTTCAGATCCATAAGCTAACTTCTTAGCTAAAACACCATTAATTTAGATTTAAGGATTGGTAATTGTATCAGAATCCTTATGATATCTTCAACCTATTTCTTTGATATAGTTTTATCATGTTTTTGCGTAATACCTACCTCTTTAGTTGTATTCCATACATATTAGCTTATTTAATTCTCATTGTATCAGGGATTTTTGTTTTTATTTTCTTTGCAACATTCAAATTAATAATTACATCGTAACTCCTTGTGATTGGACCCTAACTCATGCTACTACACAATTAGGTAGTTAGAAATTTATTATTTGGAAGTTTGCAATGAGTTACCAAACCTACAGTCTAAGATAATATAGAGAATCCATTAAATCAAGGTTTGGGATAAATACAAATGTATCTTAAGGAGGTTAGCTGTTTAGATCCTAACTTCATTATTGCTTGTTAATTCTTGTAATTTTGTCTTTAGATTTTCCTTTAGATATTTAATTTACTTTTTTAATTAATCAATTAATCATTCATTGAGTAGGTTAGATAGTAAGGATAGGAGTTCTCTAGTAATCACATTCCTTGTGAATTCGACACCTGAACTCGCATTAACTAAATTACATAGAAATAGATGTACTTGCCTTCTTGTATGTGAGCATTTTTTATTTATGAATTGTCAATATTTTATTTAAAAATTAAGCATGTTTGTTAAAGGTCAAATTAATTATATTTTCAATTTATTTTTATTGTATTTTGACCCTTAATTTCATGACTAAATGTTTAATTATTGTTTAGAATTGATCAATTTGTAAATGAATATGATTAGTTGAAGAATGGTGTGAAAAGAAAGCAAAAATATCACATTCCAGATCTTTAATATGGGTTTGGAGTGACCTACATTGAAGGACCAACAACCCATATTGAAAGACGTCAATTGCAGGTCATGAACGGTGGTCTGCTGCCCTTCAACAGTGGTTGAGCACGTCATTGTTCTTTGGTGTCAAACCATCGTTGAGGGCTACAGACACATTTTTCTAAAAAATTCTTTAACAATTACATTTTGTCTTGATATTTAAATTGTAGTATCCTCTCCCCTATAAATATAAGGCATATCTAGATTTCCAAATCATCTAGGTTTAGGCATAAACTTATTTACTTATTTTATTTTCTAGATCAAGTTATTTTTAGGTTATTTTCACTTAATTGTTATTTTTCAATTTTTTTCAATTTGGGTTTTTAGGTTGTGTGTGGATTCTAGAAGTTGCATAAATGTTAATTATAGTTATATCACCATCTGGGGATGTGATTTAGTGATAGGGATGCATTTTATAGAATTTCTATATGTGTTATAATGTAATTTCATCCCTATTATGTTATTTAAAGGCTTAAATTGTCCTCTTTTTACATTTAGATGCAGATTTGAATTTAGAGCACAAAAACAAGTTAAAAGGATGATAAGTGCACTTTAAATAAATTAAAATTAAAAATTGTAGTTGGAAGGAAATAAAAAAACTAAAAATAAAAATAAAATTTGGATGCAAATCGATGCAAGATTTCAATGCTTTGCATGATTAATTGTTAATTTTGTTGTTTGCTTGGACTGGACTGGAGCTAACTTGCCTGGCATGGACTGGTGCTGTTGACTCATGGGCTTGGCGAGGATGGGCCTGGCCGGGTGATGCTCTTGCGCGGCGACGCTCCTACGTAGCCTTGCATCCGTGCAGCCTGAAGTTGTGCCTGGTGGACCGAGACAAGCGAATGGGGAGCTGCACAAAAAGACAAGAGGAGACTACAAGCGGGAGGAAAAAACAAAAGGGAGCAGAGAGTTTTTGAATTAATGAAGCACAAAACCCTAGGTAGTGGAAGTGGGAGCTTTGGCTTGGAGGGGGCTTAGAGTCTTGAAGCTTTGGCTTAGAGTGGCTCAATAGTGGATGACACTACGTGAGGAGGGAGGTGAGAAGACTTGGTGCAATTGAGTTTAATTTCAATTAATCACTAAGCATATATAGCTTTTAACTTAGAAACTACTTCTCCAACTTTCATTTGTTTTGTTATTTCATTCACTGTACGAACTCTTTGTCTCATTTGTTTGATTGGCTTTTTTTTTTTGCAATTTTTGATTTGCTTGTTCTTTAGATAGCCAATTATTACGTGGTTAGTTTGATTTTGTATTTTAATTTTCTTATTCAATCTTTAAACATTGTTTACTTACAAATATGAATGATAATTTCTTTTTTTTTTGATTAAGTATTAAGTTGTTTAAGGTTTATTTCATATAGTTTCAATTATCCATATAGTATTTATTTCATCTATATCTAGTAGTTAGTTTTTATGCATGTTCTTAAGTTTTAATTTATTTAAAATTAAATTTTTGTTTAATTTTAAATCTGGAATTTTTATTTAAAGTCTTAGATTAAGTTTTAGATAATTAAGTTCTAGATAATTGTTATTGAATTGAAGTAACTTAAGTTTTTAGTATATAAAGAAGTAGATTTAATTTCTTAGATTAGTTATCAAATTTTCCAAATTTGTTTTGATTAAAATTTAGCTTGGATTGAGTGTTATTCTATGAAGTTTTGCTTATTCATAATGCTCCTAAATCATTGATGCTTGATGATTAACAATTGGTACTTGTTTTTAGGTTTTGATTCAAGTAATTTTAGTTTTTTCTTAAGTAATAGATGCTGGAATTTTTGATTTGAATATATTTTGAGTTTTGTTGAATTAGGTTCTAGCTAATTAATTAATACCTTAGTTAGTTTAAATATACATTAGTTTAAGTGTTCAATTGTGTTTTTTGCAATAAGTGTTTGAAATTTTCCAGCTTTTAAGTTATTTATTTAAGTATGATTTATATTCATTTAATCTTTGTTTTAGGTAGTGTAATCATGTACGACTAGTTCTTTTAGGGGATTGAAGATATTAGTAGGATGAAAGGACGAAAATTGTGAGAATCATGTTAAATTAATGCTTAATTATATGCTTGTTTGTCTAGGTTGGTTTGGAACTTAGGTTAAATGTCATGAATTAGGAGTTATCTCTAGGATTGATCACCC
>JAOXYD010071039.1:0-12640 GCA_028565735.1 Pinacopodium congolense | reverse complement strand
AACTTTAAACAAGATTAAATGGAGAAAAAACAAAGTCTTAACCATAGCTTTGTTTTGATTTCGTGAAGGACTTTAATTAGACATTAAATCTATTTTAAAACTCAAATAAATCATCAAACATTTAATCCATAGCTCCTTTGTTAATTTTTAGAATTTTTCAGAAGCAATTAAAAATCGTTTTCAAAGTGTTTAAGCCTAAATATCCAATTTTTAGTCTTTTCCAATTTTTAATCAATTTCTTTAGATTTTCCTAAATAATTGTAATCTAATCAACCTGGTAATTAAGTAGCCTTTTCCCCATGGGATCGACACTCGGAGTTTTAAATTTTACTCCACTGTATTATTTTTACGATACGTGCACTTGCCTAAAAAGTATATTGGTTTTAAAGTAAAAATCATTTCGAACACCCGTCAATTTTAAAGTCACATAACCAACGCAACATTACTTAATTAGATGAAAATTAAAAGTTAATCATATGGGTAGATTCGATAATTTTTTGAGGGGGGCTCTCTTGTGTTAGGAAACAGATATCGATTCCATTCCTTGTCGGCTTTGGTGGACGATGGATAGATTGTTTATGTCTCTTTCGTGGAATACTTGTATGAGTTTATTAAATGTAGAGTCATATGGAGTGAAGAAGAACATAGCGATGAGTATAGGAAGAAGAAGTTAGAGTTTATATGTTTCCGTCAACTCTGTGTCTCCACCTTCTTTTAGAAGAAGTCAGGGTTATAATGTTTCTGCTTGAACTGCATCTCCACCTTCGTCCGCACTCGTCAATGAGAAAAAGAAAAAAACTTGAAAGTATAAGAGGTAGTTAGTCAATGTAGTGCAGCAGCAGAACGTGCGTATGTGTAAGTTATAGGGCATAGATGGTGTGAGGCGATGTAAACTCATGTGTTAAGCACTGTATGATATGAATTTGAAATATGTATTCATAAGTGTTAGGCGTCGTATACTGTGCTTGTATACTATACGTATAATATGTGTTTAACAAACATGAATTTGCAGTATGTTCTGTACGAAGGCGTCAAATGGTTTAAAAAGAAGTCAGCCTTATACTTTTTTTTAAGTTGTTAAATGAAAACTTAATACCAGTTGATTAAGATAAGTGTAATCATTAAACAATGTCGAAGTAGTTGTGGTATGGTTTAGACGAAGTTTGGTATATGATGTTGTTACATGTAATATTTGGGATACGTGGTTGTATGAAATGTGTTGCTTATACTTGGTATTAAGTTGTTCAATCAAAAGTGAATTCTAGTTGCATGAGTTTGCTGTAATCGTTGTACAATGTCGAAGTATGTATGGTATGATTTGGACTAAGTTTGGTATGTGATGCAATTGCATGTAGTATTTGCGATACGTAGTTGTATGTAATGTGTTAGATTTTTGTATGTACTTTGTTAGTGGACGTAATACGGAATACTCAATGGTGTTGCATAGTTTAGTTGTAAAATAGAGACGATATGAACGGATGTGTTGCATGGTTTTATATAATAATTAGTATGTATATGCACGGTTGAAGTTGTTTCTGAGTGTTATAACACTTAGTTTACAAGTGGTGTGCATAAACATCACCAGATAGAAATGCATTCCATTCATCCCGAAATATTAGTATGAAATGCATAAATTGTGGGATGAACATGTAGTAAAAGCACCATGTTTACAGTAAGATAGGAGAATTAGGATGCTCATCAATTACTTGAAAGGAAATGGTGGGAGGTGGTCATTGAGTGAAAAACATTTGAAGGTGTAAGTGCAATGAAACTACAAAATAAGTAAGATTAGAACAGAAACTAGTAAATTGGGGTTAAATGAAAAAATTAGCAATTATAAACAAGCGTTGAATCCATTAACATCACAAATGAGAAAAGAAACTGAAAAAAAAATGAATATCCCAACCATTATTGCAACTAAAACACTTGTTTTGTTAATAATAGTAATGTCTACAGTCGTTGATAATGAAAATTGTTGTGTAGTTTTTCGTTAGTCTCTTGAGTGTAGGAAGACTTAGTTCTCAAATAGATCAAGAACGAATAGAGGTTTGATGTAGATGCCAGGATGTAACTCCTCTCCCATGACATCAAAGATGGGTGGAGGTTTTAGAGCCGACGTTTTGAATAGCTTTCATTTAACTATTTGATTATTCTGTTGATCTCAGTCGCTGATATTCATATCGTGAGTATGTTCCTTTCTTTGTTGTACTTCATTGGGTTCTATTAAATTGAAAAAAAATTTCTTCATGTCATGATACTCTTTCTAAAGAGAGAATGCATCCGCTCATCGTGTCACTAGTCCAACCTCCTCTGGTCTAGAAGCCAAGATTTCCAAGATCTTAATCCTCTTCTCTTTCCGCAGTAGCACCTTCTAACTTAATGAAAAATGCATGTATCTAGCCCTAGTTTCAGATCACACTGTTGAGGCTATTAGGTTGTAATGTGCCCTTGTCATGCTATTGTGCTCTGTCCCTGAAGTAACATGTCCCTTCCATTTGTTTGCGATTTGTATACTTCGTTTGGTCTACAGACGTAGAAGTTAAATCATTTTTACAAATTATACCATGGGGAAACAGTGTTCTTACAATGCCTAAAAGTTCACCTTTAGTTTGAAACGCTACCCCTTCACACACTTGGTTTTAGGGTTATTCAACAGCATCTGGAAATGACCGATAAAAGTGAATGCCGGTTGAGCCGTTGCATCACCTTTATCAGCTTCACCAACAAATGTGTTCATTTTAGTTGAATTAAAAAAAGGGAGAGATTGGTGAATGCATAAATGTTTTATAGTCATGTACACATACAACCGCATCCCTATGGTGGAACATCCCTCATTTATGCCTGAAACATCACAATTATAAGGAGTACAGCAGTGTATAAAAGAAAGTGAAGTTAGAGGATCCTTCAAGAAAGGGAATATATGATGAAGGTTACCTCTGTGGAGGTAGCTAAAGTTGATGACGACTAAATGGAGCTAACAGTACAATCCTTTGATATATAAGAAAGCCTTAAAGCTAATAAATAAAGTTGTAGGGAACATTGTACGTCACATAAAACGCAAAAAGGTAGCTCAAAGAGTACTTCAACCATCTATGTTGCATGTTTTACGAAGATAAGATCATTTAAAATGATTAAAATGACACAAAACGTATTTTATATTTGGGGTAGGAGTATGAAATGACCTCGTTTCATTAATAGTGATAATATAATCTTCAATAACTCATTTTTCTTCAGTAAGCAGTCGTATTTCATAGTTAACAACAACATTTGAATCTTTAACTGTCTCATGTACTTTCTCACAATACCATCTGCAATGTCTATTTAAACATGTACTAATCATTAGGTCGACTGTAATAAGTTAGAGTCATTGATGGTTAACGAAGAATATAAAAGGTGCTTTGATTAATACAACAACCTGGCATGTCATCATTGGCAAATGCCTTCTTCCTTGACATCGCACAACCTTATGATTTTGACATATTTTGTGAAGCCGCTATCAAATTTTCCTAATGTCAGTTGGAGGATATAGCAGTCAATAGTTATTAGAGTAATGATAACACAAAATCCGTATAATATATAGATAAACAACTGACCTTCCGTAAGTAAGGAGGGAAACAATTGTGTTGTTTATCTCCAATATTCTGTCAATAAAAACAAACACCCTCCCTAAGGACTATAGACATGACCTTGACTTATGACATATCCGTAAAGAGTGTCTCATCGAAGGTTTACGTATGTAAGTCTATGTATTGATCCCCATATTTAACTTAGGCCTTCTCTAACAACATAACCAAACCATTTTGAACAACCACCGCATTAATTCCGTTTTAAAAAATTAATGCCACATTTAATGTAAGACATCATAATACCACATTAAGATGTCAATGAAATCACCCTTGCAATGTTTGGAAAGCAGGAAATTTTTTAGGCTATATTCGAAACACAACTTCTACTTGCTATCGTTGAATATGGTGATATATGTTGGGATGAACTGAGTTGTAATCAAATTAATCATCTAATTTTCGTTACAATTATTAGAAGTTTAACTGTGAACGTAGAACTCTTGTGGTCTAACTAAATTATAATTTTGACCAATCTAATCCTAGACCAACCAAAAACAAGCACACATTATCAACAAGTAGTATAAAACGGAGTATCCAAGTATCATACCCTAGAGATTCCCAAAGTACAATAAATATTAACTTAAAAAACTACTTAGATGATCAATAATGGATTTATGCGAATAAGGATTTAAAATCAGAAACGGCGAATTAATAAAAAGAATGAAACCTACTAATGATTAACAATTACTACTTCCAGAATAACAAAATGGTTAAGGTTTTAGATTTCAATAGGTTGATCACTAAAAACGTGATGTGTTGATTATAAAACCAAATTTAGTTTTATGCTTAAAACTGTAAATATATGGGTTACTACTTGTATTAAAAAGCGTATATCGATCC
Source organism: Pinacopodium congolense (assembly GCA_028565735.1). Classification (NCBI taxonomy): domain Eukaryota; kingdom Viridiplantae; phylum Streptophyta; class Magnoliopsida; order Malpighiales; family Erythroxylaceae; genus Pinacopodium; species Pinacopodium congolense. The sequence goes on along the minus strand of JAOXYD010071039.1, from coordinate 8,177 downwards.
TACGAGAATTGTAGTTAGTCACCACTCAGTTTAGGTTATACTTTATTTAAAAAATTAGTTCAAACAAATTTAGAAAGATAAGTAAAATGAAAACAAGCTAAAGTTAAAAGCAAACAACACAACCAATGCCAAATTGTAAACTAAAACTTAGAGAAATCAAGATTAAAGAATAGAACTTATCATTATCCCTATTTGTTTTCCTCTGGATTAATTGATTCAATTTATGCTTGACTCATGATTTCCTAATATTTTAGCTATCCTTTCTCAAGGTGCAACTAAATATAACTAGTTAGATAAATTAGGATTAACTTCAGGATCTCTCGATATTCAAAGCCTTTCTTAAAAATTTAACTAGATGCGAAGTGATCCTAAAAGCAATATATTAATCTTTTGAAATCTCTTTCTAATAAATCAATACACTTATTATCTAAAGGTCTATTAAATGCCCACTTTCGTTGTACACTTAGCGTAGATTACCAAGCCCACTCTCTTGATTTATTCCAAGGTTCTAAGTTCAATAGATAACACAAACATTTATAACATTAAATCAACAACCGGAGTTCACAAATAGTTTAAACATCAAATCCTAAAGACACTTTAGCCACTCATAATAGAAATAAATTCATCCATATCCATATTCTTCAAAATACAAAATATAATGGGAAAAATAAAAATAAAAAAAATACAATGATGGTTTTCTTTCCTTTTGTTTCTAAAAATTTAGAAAATTGAGGCTTGATGAAGCTTTTGATACTTGAAACCCTTGGAGCTTGGAAGCTTACGAAGAGGAGATGGTTTTGATGTGACTACACTGTTCCCCCTTCCAATTAGTGGCTGCTAAATATATATATATATATATATATCTGTGTGTGTGTGTGTGTGTGTGTGTGTGGACTCCTAAGATTACGCTTCGTTGATGCTTTTCCGTTTTAAGCTAAACTTTAAATGGCTTATCGATCCTCTATTGTTTTCAAGTCTTGGAAAGCTTTTGGTGATGCCACGTTCAAGCTTTTGAAAAGTTTTGCTTTTTGGCTAATCGCATTTTTCTTTGCTTGGTCAAAGCTTTTTGCCTTTAAACCACAATCCCACATCATTTTATACTTGAAGAGGTCCACTTGGTAAGAATGTCCTACCTATTAAGATCTTTGAAGACCTTCATTTTGTTCATATGGCTCTCACCCGAAAACTGTTGGTGGTCCTTATAAATGCTTTCCTCGATTAACGTGTTTTCCAAGTTGTTAAGGCCACCTCCTTCTTTGTTTACACCATTGTTTTGCTCCTTTGGTTTTTATGTTTGAAAGCCTCCTCTCCTCTTTTATTTGTTAAATGTTTTTTTTTCAAGCTCTTTTTCTTTTTCTTTTTCATTCTAACTTTCTTCCAACTTTCATTCCCAACTTCAATTCATCTTATATAATAATTAAATATAGCAATAACATCCAATTCTAACCCAAAATCAAAACTTAAATATTAAAACATAAAATGCAAATATAAACACCAATTTAATCATAAACACATTAAGAAACAACTAACTTACCAATTAAATACTTAGAAAAACAATGACTAAAACACAACTATCAACTTTTCTACACTTAAATTTTTGCTTATCCTCAAAGAAAAATCAAATACAACCAATTAATTCTATCACTTCATTTTTACAAAGATCAAAGCATGCAATCCTACAAACTTTAGCTATCTCAAGTGTCAAGCTACTAAATATATAGCATGACTACTTTTCATTAGCGCACATAAGTAAACTCAACTTATGAAATCATCACTAAAAGATAAGTATAAACGTAAAATGAATCTTCCTCACCGTTATACTCATTTCTCTCAAGTGTTTGATGGTTAGTGTTTTATTCAAACTTCCTATAGGAAACTACACTATCATAGGCTTGCTAATATACCAATTCTCATCCATATTGATTACGTGCTAAGATAGATCAAAAGAACTTTATTTGAGGTTGTAATGGGGTTAGGGTTAAGTTAGGTCAAAAAGGTTTTAGGAGTTCATCATAAGTATTCATAAAGTACTAATTGTACAAAAGGGATAAAAAATAAACTTATGAGATATGTAAATGGATAAAACTAACTACTCAGCACTTATATTTACTACTAAAATGTACTTCTTTTCTTTCTTTCTTTTTCTCTATTTTTTTCTTTTGATTTTTTCTTTTTTCTTTTTTTCTTCTTTTTGAACAATAATAAAAAAAATGAACAAAATATTAGCTTAATGAAATGTGCTCTAAGATTATAAGTACTAAAAATTACTCAAAGCATCTTAAAAAGCAAAAAAAATTATAGCCAAAAATCCAAAACTAATGCCTCTCTTAGCACTCTATTGAACTTATGATTAGAAAAGCTAATGGAGTTTGAGGTTTAAAAAAATGGGGTGATTTCAAGAAACAAAGGGTTAAAGGCTTAAAGGAGTTTGCAAAGGGTAATAAAATGGGTAATTCATTTAAGCCAAAGGTTAAAAGAAAAATGGCCTTATTCATTTCTATCTAGCATGCATCTAATAGTTTTAAATCGATTCAAAGGAAGTTCTGAAAGTAATTACCTAAGGAAATATCACTTATACAAAGAAATGAAATGACTATAGATGGAGTCATATATGCTCAATCCTCATATAGGCTCAATTGAAAATCCATCACTTTTCCATGCATTACCTAATCACTCAAGTATCAATTTTTAAGTAAGCTTATGCAACCAATTACTTTAGTCAATCAACATGATTCACCTTCTATTTAAGTTGCCTAAGGCAAATTCAAGCATATAACTCAATCTCATTCCAATTACTAAGATATAATCTTAAGGCAACACAAATCAAAATGATTCAATTGTGGTTCCATTACTTTAACAAGACAACAAAATAATAAAATATGCATCCTATATAATAAAATGAAAACAATGACTAAAAAAATTAAAATAATATAAATGACAATGCAAATGTCACCTCCCCACACTTGAACAACACATTGTCCTTAATGTAGAAAGTAGAACACCAAAACCAAACAAATAACAAATCAAAATACAAAACACAAAGAGATTAAGGATAAGAAGGGCTTATGGTGGTGTTCGTCATTCTGAGGGATATAAAATCTATTTTCTTTTTTGGTCCTCCATCACAACAAACCTTCCAGATCAAAAAACCTTCTAGCAATGATCAAGTTACCTAAACATCAAAAGATTCAAAGGGAAAACAAGCTATAGATCAATCAAAAACAAAATCAAATCAAGCACAAAAAACTTAACAAAGACAAGCAAACTAAAAACAAACATGCTGGGTTAATGTCATTAACTTGACCATCACTATTTCAATCTTTTAATGAAATAAAATGGAAGAAGCCACTCCCTTTTATCTTAAAGGAAAGTCTCTAATATGCAACTTGTTGTAATGCCTAATAGCTCTGAGTGTTTTTCCTTGAGTGTCTTCTACATTGATAGTTCCATGCTTGTAAACTTGAATAACTTTGATTGGTCATCCCCACCGAATCCTAAGTTCAGTTAAAATTAAAGTAAATCGTGTTCTAAGCCTCTTCTTAATTACCCTCTTCTCTTGTTCCAAAATTACATCATTAGGAATACTAATGGGTAGTGGTGCACCTTTAGCCAAGGAGGCACATCTCAAGTTCGGGAGTAAAGATTGTACCTTAAGCACAGAAGGTTTCACTAAGGAGAATGGAATAAGGATATTGGATCTTCCTAAAGGTTCTTGTTCTAACTTCTTAACCAACTCCTCCTCCTTATTTTGTTTATAATCTTTGAAACCTACCTCTTCCTTCTATTTCACCTCTTACTTCTTGCCACAATCATCAATCACATCTACCTTTATACAAGCATTTCTTTTCATCAAAATTTTTAACTTCTTACTCATACTAAATGCTACTTTCTCATCACCAATACGAAGGACTAATTTTTAACCATTTACATCAATTAATTCCCTTCAGTGTTTAAGAATGGTCTATTAAGGATCAATAGATTGCTTCTATCCTCCTCAAAATCAAGCACCACAAAGTCAACTGGAATGAAAATTTTATCCGCTTTCACTAGCACATTTCCAACCAATCTGAATGGCTTCCTTATTGTTTCCACCAATTGGATAAGTATAGAAGTTAGTTTCACCTCACCTAGCCCTAATTTCATGAAAATGGACAAAAGAATCAAGTTAATATTTGCTCCTAAATCACAAAATAATTTTAAAACTCCAAATTTCCAACAACACAAGGTATAGTAAAACTCCCTGGATCTCGTAATTTGGATGGCATGTGGTTAGTGATGATTGAACTATAACTTCTCATCAATGCTACTATTTGGTTGTCTTTCCAAGTACGTGTTTTGGTAAGGATATCCGTTAAAAAGTTTGTATACTTGGGCATTTTCTTTAATGCCTCTGTAAATGGAAAATGGATATGTAACTTCTTCAATTTCTCTAAGTACTTAGTAGCTTGAGTATCCACTAAATTCTAATGAAGCCTTTATAGGTAGGGGATCTTTATCTTGTACAGTGGTGGTGGTATGTAGAGCTTCTCTCCTCTTTCTCTTCTTTCTTCTTTTAGCTCTCCTCTTTTGAGCTTTTAGCCTTCTCCATTGGCTTCTGAAGATCTTGCCTAGTGATAACTTTAATGGCCCTTAATTACTCCCTTGAATTAGCCTCGTGTTGCTTGGTAGGCTACTTACACTTCTAAAATATAATGCATTAGCAATTTGACCTACCTGAACTTCCAAGTTGTGGGTGGAAGATGTCTGATTCTTCATTATTTAATCGAATTTCGCTTCCATCTTCTTTTGGCTTTCCTCTTGGTTTGTAGATATCCTCTTCTGATTCTCTTCTTGACCTACTAGTTTGGAGCCCAAGACATCCATTAACTTAACCATCTTATTCCACAAATATCTAAAGTGATCATTATGAAATTTGGGAGGTCTTTGTGGTCTTGTTGGGCTACTTCCATTGTCAATATTCCAAGAAAATTTTAAGTGGTTTTTCCATCCTAGATTATAAGTGTTGGAGTATTGATTATTACTTTATTGCAGTTGGCTCAAAAAATTTATCTGTTTAATGCCACTAGCTCCTAATAAGAAATATTCTACAATGCCATGGTTGTCTTTCTTACAAAGCCCACATTGAAATTGCAAATTGCATAGCCTTCGCTGAAGATGAAGAGGCTCCTTACATGTTACTCAATTTCTTGGTAAGGGTTGTAATATGAGTTTGAAATGCTATCACTGAGTCAATTGGTATCACCCCTTTTTTCTCCTTTGGCCCCTATCTACTCCTCTCATTATACCACATGCAACTATTGCTTACCAACTCTTCCAAAAGATTGTGAGTTGCATCAATAATTTTCCTCATAAAAAACTCCAATAGTTGCATCTATGGTTTCTCTTGTGATCTAATTTACACCCTTATAGAATTTTTGCAAAAAGAACTCCTTCGGAAAGTTGTGGTGGGGGTTGCTCCTCTATAATTCCTTAAGTCTCTCTCAGGCTTCATACAATGACTTTCCATCACTTTGTTGAAAATTAGTAATCTCTTTGATGATTCGTGTAGTCTTAATCAAGGGAAAGTACTTAGTTAGGAATGCTTAGCTAATTGCTCCCAAGTAGTGATCTACCCTGAATTGAGAGAGTTATACCATGCCTTCACCCGATCCCTCAAGGTAAATGGAAATAATATTAACCTCACAGCATCATCAGACATCCTATTAAACCTTATTATATCGCAGATCTCTAAAAAGTTAGCAAGATGGGCATTGGGATCTTCATTTGACAATCCATAAAATTTGATACTGCTTTGAAGTATGTGGAGGAGTGTTAGGGGCTAATTTCATTGCATTTTGATTAAGTAATTAATGAATTATGCCCATAATTATGTGTTTAATTAGTTGATTTTTATGTTGATTTGTTTAATTTGTAGGATGTTGATCAAAATTGGAGAAATTATGAAAAAGGATCAAAGTTTGACTCAATTTTCAACCATTAATATGGGTCAGCAGCCCTGAGGTTAAGGATGAACAGGGTTTCATTTAAGGTTGATCAACCCTAAGGTTAAGGAGTCAAAATTCAACCATCAACGGCAGGCTATAGGGTGCTATTATGCATCGACCAGGGTACTGTTAATGAATCAGTTAACAATATTAGCTCCAAATCTCCAATTTTGTGACTATGACATGTCTCCAATTAATGCCATTGCCTGCTAAAACATGTGGGGAGTCTAGAAAACTTGAAAAATAGACTAATAACATAGATTCACACATACAATGGTACAGAATTCAAATATGCATCTAGAGAGAGTTGCTCTTGCTTCTCTCTTAGTATTTCTTAGAATTTTTTAGCTTTGAACACTTGTAATTCAACTTATATTGTATTTTTTGAGTTGCTTCTTATTGAAGAACGTTGCTAAGACATATATCTGTGTTTCTAAACCATTATAGGGGTTTTCTAAACTCGTATTAATGTTGTATTTTATCTGTTTTTCGGATTAATCAAAGTTTATGTTTTTATGCTTATATTCTTTGATTTTTTTACAAGTTATTATGGATTTTGAAGCCATGTTTCTATTCAGATCATGTTAAGAGTTGAAGACTTGTTTAGGAGCTTTCTAAACTTGTTTTGCATCTTCTAAACTTAATAATTCATCTTATATTTTTAGATTTATCAAAGTATGTGGCTTAAGATGCATATTTTGTATGCTTTGATCATCATTTGTGATTAAATCCATTTTCCATCTTAGGATTGATGTTTTAATATTTTAAGAGAGCTTGAATGCATGTAAAAGGGTCTAATTTTGTTTATTGAAGGCCTTAAAGTTCTAATTTTAAGTTGGCCACTTAAGATTAGAGTGGAAGATAACCTAAGACTTGAGAAATCAACTTAATTTGTTGAAAAAAATCAATAAATGACATAAATCAATCAATGAATGCCCAAACTTTGGTTATTTGTGAGAGTTAGAGATTTGAGACAGCAAATCTAGAAATAAACTTCTTGAAATTAAAGACCATTTACTAGATTTAAAGCATAACCAAACTTTAAACTAAGTTTAATGGAGAAAAGGGATAAGTCTTAACCATAACTTTGTCTTGAATTCGTGAAGGAACTCTAATTCAACCTTTAAAATTGTTAAAACCTTGATTAATTCATTAATCACCTAATTCTTAGTTGAATTCCATAATTTGACAATTTGAAGTAATTTAAAAATCATTTTATAATTCAAAATTACAAGGTTTGAAGTATACTAGGATAGTTTAGTAGTTTTCATCTTTTCAATCATTTAATTTAGAATTTCCTAGATAATTGTAATCTAATTAATCTGGATCTTAACCAATCACAAGTTCCTCATGGGTTCAACACTAGGAATTTTAAAATTACTCCACTTTATTACTTATTTGATAGGTACACTTACCTTTCGCAACGTTGGTTTTCAAGTAAATTCATTTTGATTTTCAAAGTAAAATTGTTAAAAGCGCTCCATATATTTTAATCACTTAACCAACACTCAACAATGGGTATCAGCTTGATCTTAAAGTTATTGGCTTAAACTATAAGCCTTACAACTCTTTGGGGACTGAATCCTGTCCTCATGAAATCCATCAATATCTTCTCAACTTCTCCTTGCTCTCCTTCTTCTGCTATATTTCTTTGCAGATTTTATTAGCGCTTAACTCTTCTTAGTCTCCTCTCTTATTGATTAATGTTAGAAAACTCTTCGTCAATCACTTCGTCAAACCTTTCGGTGTTCCTTGTGTTAATTCACCTGCAAATACACAAGAAAAAGTATAAAAAACTCTTAAATTAAAGTCACCCAAACTAAACAAGGTTTTAAAATAAATATTCCTCAACAACAGGGCTAAAAAATTGTTGATTGCGAAACCAAACTTAGTTTTACACTTAATACCGTAGGTATACAAGTCGTTACTTGTAGTAAAAAATGTGTTGAACCAAGGGACGTTCCAATCTTGGTTTTGATGATAACAAAACATGCTTATTCACTAATGATTTGAGTTTATGATGATAATCTTAAAGTTAGGTATGTTTCAAGAAGTATCCATTATGGAAAGCTTGGAGTTGGAAGGTCAAAATTGAAGTTAATGGCAATTCAAGAGTATTGGAAGTTCCAAGAGCCTAGATAGGTTGTTTCAAACTTGCTTGTAAGTTTTACTTGATGTTCAATTGACCTAAGG